>SDVV010014304.1:0-14844 GCA_016164225.1 Gammarus roeselii | reverse complement strand
ATAGCCAATAGTGCGCACTAATTCCAGTTCCTATGCCTGTGTTAACATTGCTGTTCTCAACAGCATACTGGCGCGCATGGCTGTGCTGGCCTCCCCCGGCTCTGCTGCTCCCCGCTTGATGTGGACCTGCTGGAGGGGGCTGCAAAGGTAAAAGGTAAGAGACAACTGTTGACAACACAAACAAAGCCACATGATCACATCAAATTGAGTCTAGCAAAACTCATACAACACTGCCCCCCATTCCTCCGCAGGGCCCTCTTGAAGCAGCAAAGTGAATCACACTGCATCACATCAGCGGGCAGCCGGTTCCAAATCTGCACACAGCGAGAATAAAAGAATCTGCGTTTATAGTCCCTCTGACAGGGAGGAACCACCAGCTTCAAAGAATGCCCACGTGTGCCAACATCCGGAGCTCTCTCAAACAGAGCAGACACACCTGAATCAACAGAACAATGAAAAATCTTCCAACACTTCACAAGATCAGAAAGCAACAACCTCCCCCACACAGAAAACAACTGCATTGCTTTGAGCTGCTCACCATAGTCCACTCCACCCAGCCCATCAATCTCCTTGGTCCACCTTCTCTGCACAGACTCCAACAGTCTCAGATCCCCCAAATATGCCACATTCCACACACATGAGCAGTAGTCCAAGATGGCTCTAATATGAGTAATAAATAAAGAGACCATAAAAACAGAACTCCTATTGACAGTAGAGCGGAGCAGACTGGTCGCCAGAGTGGAAGCCTTTCTTACAACACTCACGTGGAGATGGAACCACAGCCTTGAGTCAACAAGCACTCCCAAGTGCCTGAAAGAATCGACAAGCTCAAGTACCACACCATTCAAATAATATGCAGTTCTATCATCAATCTGCTCCAATTCAAGACGGCCCCTGTAAAAACGCATAAAGACACACTTGTCTATGTTCAACAAGAGATTCCATGACAACAACACAGACTGCACCAAATTCAGATCCCTCTGCAAGCAAGACACACCCAGGCGAACTGCTTGCACATCGCAGAGATAACTCAAATAAAGTTTGAAGTTGTCAGCAAAGGCCTTCCACTCACAAGCCACACCTGCTGTAACATGATTGACATATAGCAGGAACAAGAGCGGACCCAGCACAGAACCCTGGGGCACACCACTTGTCACCTCTTGGAAGTCACTGACAACTCCCCCCACAGAAACACACATTCGCCTTCCCATCAGAAAATTACAAATCCAATCTAACAGTCCATCTGGAACACCCACACATCTCAGTTTGTCCAAAAAAACTGAGTGACTGACCATATCGAACGTCTTCAGTGCTCCTTCCAAACCTGAAACCAAATTGACCCTCAGACAAAATGCCAGAATCTTCCAGAAAAGACACCAACTGGGACACAATAACCCACTCCAGCACCTTACAGCAAGCAGATGTGAGACTCACAGGTTGGTAATCGAGAGGGTTATTTCTTGAACCAGACTTGAATATAGGAACAACACGAGATTCCTTCCAGGCCTCCGGTAAAACTCCCAGGTCCAATGATTTTGCAAAAATCAGAGACAAGGGCAATGACAGCTGCCAAGAACATAACTTCAAAACACCAAGGTGAATGCCATCAGGTCCAGGGGCAGAAGATGAGTCTAAACCAGCCAGAACCTGGGAAACTAACAGTCTAGTCAGACAAATCCCATTGAATTTTCCAGGAAAAAACTGATGTGGGGAAGGGCTGGCAGGATCAGCATCCACAAAAAAAAACACAAAAAAAAGTCTACAAACAGCTGACTCGTGTCTCTCTGACCAGCAATAACCTCACCAGATGGAAGCTTCAGAGGACCAACAGAAGGACAGCCCTTCTTTCCTCCTCTGATATAGGAGTGAAACATCTTGGGAGTAACAGAGAAGTTGTCTGCTAATTTCTGCTCATACAGACACTGGCTGTGGCCTGAAAAATTCCTGTACTCAAAATTAAGCTCACTAAATCTCTGCAAGGACGCCAACACCTCCTCATGCCGCCTACCAAGCTCCCCCCTCAAAAGCTTATACTGCGCCCAAGCCCTAGATCTACTAGTCATCAGTTGCCTAGGAGGGCTCCGCAACCAGCTTGGTCGTGAAGCAGAGTCTAGAGTGGGAACAAACTTGTCCACAAGAGAATGGACAATTGTCTGAAACAAACTATAATTCTCCTCCACAGTGCCATATAAAAACTCGTAATGCCAGTCAACACCCTCTAAAACCTCTCTCATGCTCCTGTAATCACCACGAGACCACATAACTGATTTAAACCAGGATCCCCTGCAACATCATTCATCTGAAAGATATACTCCACCAAGACAGGGGCATGGTGGCACCCCGGAAGAGGAGGCAAAACTGCCACAGAAGACACCCAATCCTCCTCCCTAGTCAACACTAGATCAAGAATGCTACCCGAATCAACAAAAGTACCTTCCCTCACCCACTGAGTGAGTCCAAGAAGGACAAATCAATCAAGAAACTGGGAATCAACGGGAAGGATATAATTATTAAAAACGTCTGCAGACTAATCCAATGAAGGCAAGTTAAAATCCCCAAGAACAACAACCTCTCAGCCAACACAAAACTATATCAAGAATTCAATCAGTTTAGCATTCCCCTCAGCTGAGTAGGAGGGAGGGCGGTACGCCACCACAACCAAAAAATCATAATCAAGAAGGGAAATGGCAGCAACATTGGGTAAAGTCACCTCAATTGGCACAAACTTCAAATTGTTAGCAACATACAAACAGACTCCATGCTTCTTCATCTCCCCCACCACATCATCCCTCACCAGCTGAAACCCTGGCAAATCAACAAAGGATGAGGACACTGAAGAAGTCAACCATGACTCGCACACGCCCACCAACTGCCTATCCCATAGCTGCACCATATGACCAACAAAAGGGACCTTATTCATCAGGGAATTCAAATTGACACAGCACAACCTCAGACAGAAGAAATCCATCTGCAAAGACCGACTAGCTAGTTTAAAGCACTGCCTCCGCGGCCCCCCGGGATGCCATGGGTACCATTCAGAGCTCCACGACCACCACCACCACCAGAGCCACGACCACCTCCAGCAACACTACCACGGCTCCCAACCCTACCCCGTCCGCCGGCCGCACCGCGCACTCCAGCATCACCGCGACCGCCAGCAACACCCCGGCCGCCAGCATCCTCCAGGCCGCCAGCATCCCCCCGGCCGCCACCAACACCTCCCCGGCTATCAGCCCCTTCGCGGTCACCAGCACCGCCACGCCCACGCGCACCGCTCCTAGCACCACGACTCATCACCGCAGTCGCCCCAGCGCGACCGTCACCGCCTCGATAATCACCAGCCAGTGCACAACCAGAGGAATCTCCGGAAACAACAACAGGCCCACCCCAGTCAGCACCGGGATCAGCCCCCCCGTCCCACAGCAGCCGCCAAGAATTCACTTCTCTCCTCTCGGTCACCTTCCGATGCCTCAAGAGCACGCCTCCGAGTCAGCAACTCTCCTCTTCGCCTGTAGGTTAGGTCTTTCTGAATGTTAAGACTCCTAAAACCATCCAAGCTCTTCAGCCTAGGTGCCTGTGAGAGCAGGTTGTGCCTGGAATCATCATTGGTCACCTTTGCTCTGAACAGACCTGTAGTACCGATCTTGACCAAGTCAGTCAGAAAAACATTGACACCCAAGACATGACACACATCATGGAACTTTGCTTCAGCCAGCTCAATGGTCTTGCACTCAAAACCTCTCAGCATAACTGATCATTTCCTTTTCTCCCTCTCATTCAGCTCCCTCACTTCCTCAAGGACATCTGCCCTAAACAGCACAACTCCAGGGGAACCATCAGTGGCACGGCCTCCCAGACGACCAGTCTGTTTACTTTCCTGAGCTGACTCACAACTGCCCCCACTCCTCACACCCGCCATCACATCTCTAACCTGCCCCACCAATGCTCCGACCGCCACCAGCAATTGAGAAAATGACTCCTGAAGATGGTTGAGTCTCCAAATCATCTCCGCAGCCTCGACAGTGACAACAAATATATCTTACAGCACCTGACGAATCTGATAGAACAGCTTCAACCAATCTTCCCTCAATACCCAAACACATGGTCCCCGAGTGGAAACCCCTCCGACAAACACCACAAAAAACAGGCTGACCACTCAGCCTGGTATGGCAAAAGCCATACGCCAAACCAGCGCCCGCTACAGCAGCCTAGCTGCCCACAAGACCACCAGCACGCCCAGCACTCCACCCCCCACAACCCTGCACACTCACGTCAGCAGAGCCAACAGGCACCGCAGCTGACCGCAAAGGCCAGGACAGCAGATTCACATCAGGCGCAGGTGAGGACGACGGCAAGCAGCGCCGCTCAGGAGCACCAGCGTCCACAGGGGTAGACTGCAGCAAAGGAGCCGCGCCACATCGAGGAGTGCCCCCCCCCAGACTTGCCCTCCTCTGCACCTCCAAGGCTGAAATTTCTCCCCTGCTGAACTCTTCCAGTGCCTGAATCACTGACTCCACTAAGCTCGTGCTGGAAGCATCACCATGCCCACACAGCTCCGTTACCACCAAACCGCCACCAGAGCCCACACTCCCCGCATCGGTCTCCTCAAAGCGACCCGAATTGAGCTCCACCCACTCCTCACGACTCTTCCCCCATCCCACATAGTGGACTTTGACTCTTCCATCACCGAGGTCAACCACCTTGACATTGTACATCTTTCCATCTTTTCTGTCCTGACACCTCAACAAGTCACCCTTCACAAGTAAAACTTTTCTTTCCATAAAACTTTTTTTTCCATAAAACTCCACATTAAAAAGTTTTGGCACATTAAAACAGGTTTTAGCACAATAAAAGGAGCTTCACTCCACTTCACCTCCTCTTGTCATTAAAATGTTTCTTCCTCTTGTCAGTAAAACGCCTCCTTTTGTCAATATTTGAATCAAATTTGTTAAAATGAACCAATAGTTATCAGTAGCTTTTAGCACAGGGCGTAAAATTTATATAACTAAACAGTTAGTATTTGGGATGGGAACAACAGTTATTAATTGACACGGGAGCGTTATGACACAGTTTGTGTCTAAACTTGACAACAGCAGCAGGCAGCTCCTAATGCATTGAACATTAAAAAACCTTATTGCCACATCCACAGAGCAACGGGCATCAACAGTTTGTGCTGATGTCCCTGCGTCCTACCATCCAGCGACCTTTGGAACAGAATGGACCATCTAAGTCCTCGGTGTCACAACACAATTCTCCAATACTTTGAGGTCACTTCTCAGTCCTGCCCTTGATTGAGAACAAATTTAAAGCCCTCAGCCTGTCATGGTAGGACATCTCAAACAGACCATGCACCTGTTTGTTCCACCTCTTCTGAACACTCAAGCAACTTCACATCTTGAACACAACCAAGATTCCACACACAGGAGCAGTAATCAAAAATGGGCCTGACATGTGCCACAGAGGGTGTGACCATAAAATTTGGGCTTCTATTAACTGTGAACCTAAGCAAATCACTACAAAGACCAGCAGCTCGTCTCACAACTTCTCTGACATGGCCATGAAATTCAAGACCAATATCCACATGAACTTCTAAATCACAATGAACTTGGACAAACTCCAAACAAGCACCACCAAGAGTGTAAACAGCCTCTGCACGGGGACCAATCCAACCAGCAAAACATCGTCTGAAACGTAAAACAACACACTTGCTAGGGTTTAATGAGAAATTCCATGAAGATGCAGTCTGGAATATTTTGTCAAGGCCTCCCTCCAAAGCAGACACACCACCAACAACATCATGCCATTGGAAAGACAAATAAATTTTAAATATCATCAGCAAATGCGCCAAACTTAGATACAAGGCCATCCATCAAAAAATTAACACATATGAGAGAGAGGACTGGACCCATGACTGAACCATGTGAAACCTCACTCAGAACATCCCTTGGCTCACTATTCACTTCATCAATGCCAACACACATAATTTGAGAATGAAGA
Organism: Gammarus roeselii; assembly: GCA_016164225.1. Classification (NCBI taxonomy): domain Eukaryota; kingdom Metazoa; phylum Arthropoda; class Malacostraca; order Amphipoda; family Gammaridae; genus Gammarus; species Gammarus roeselii. The sequence continues at coordinate 8,847 of SDVV010014304.1, read as the reverse complement.
AAACTAACAATCCACCTTATCACAACCCCAGAAGCTCCAAAAGCCTGCAACTTCAGAAGCAAAATATGATAAGAAACAACATCAAATGCCTTTGAAGAATCAAGCATGGCCATATCCACCACCAAACCAGCATCAACAGACTCAACTACTTCCAAATAGACCAGCAACATCTGATCTTCTGTTGATCTAGCCTTCCTAAATTCAAACTGTCTGGAAGGAAGGAGCTGGAAAAACTCAAAATAATCCACCAGCTCAGCAGCAACAATTCTCTCCATCCATTTGCAGCAAACAGAGGTAAGGCTAACTGGACAATAGTTGAGGGGATCATGTCTAAATTTACTTTCAAAAATTGGAATCACCAATGCTTTCATGCATCAGGGAGCACTCCACTCTGCAGAGAAAGGTTAAAGATTATAAAGAGAGGCTGTGTCAATTGCACAGCACACTCTTTCAGCAACTTAGGGTGGAGTTCATCCATGCCCATTGCTGAACTAACATTGAGCCCCACCAGAACGTCATGGACATTCCAGGACCTTATGGCAAACTTGCTCATTTCAACATCAAATAACTGGAAAGTAGCAAGATTGGGAGGAACATCCTCTCTATATACGTCAGAGAAGGCGGATGATAGGAGCTCAGCCATCTCCAGCAGATCGTAAGCCAGCTGTCCACCTGCATTACCAAGTGGTCCAACCCCAAGACGAACTTACTTCTTCCTTTGTATATAAGCATGGAACAGCTTTGGGGAGTGACAATACCGTTGCATAAGGTATTCCTTGTACTGAGATCGACTGAATAAAACATGATTTCGAAACTGACAGTTGAGATAAAGAAAGGTAGCTAGTGACTCCTAAGTATTTTGATTGTTTCTGCCAAACTTCCTTCTTGAAATCTTGTTCTCATCCCACACATTTTCTCTCCTCACCTTCGACCTGTGGAGGGCCTCATAGACCATAAAACCCTAGGCGATTGTCCAGCAAGAGGCACATGTAAGTCTATCAGACTCCTCAGTATAGTGAGGAATACACTATATGCCTCACAAACACCCAGGTAAACAAATTCAAGAGGCCAATCAATTCTTGATAATGCTTCAGAAATAGCGCCGTAGTTACCCCGGTGCCAAGAATACTTTCAAGCTTGGTGTCTTGCACTATCAGGCTCCAAGACATTCACAAACAAATGATCACAAATAACAAGCAAGTGAGCCCACCTTAGAAAAGGAACCAAAACAACAACATCTCTAACACGGTCTGGCTCGCTTGTAAAATATGAATCCAGATGTTGCCGGACAAGAGAAAAGTTGGTTCCCTCACCCACTGATGCAAGCAACAAGATGCAAAGCAACCAAAAAATAGTTGATCCGTCAAGTTAACGTTCTCTTCCTGCACCAACTTGTTGTCTTCCTACACTTGTTACCACTTGTTAACTTGTAAACTCATCCGACCAATTCACCAAGGGCAGGTTGACCTCCCTCAACACGACCACCTTACGACCAACACATAGGTCATAAATCAGACTTATCAGATCATGCCTTTCCTGATCACCAAATGATGGAGGTCTATAAATAGCCAAAATCCACAAATCAAGTTGAACCAGAAAGACTGCTGCTACATTTGCCAAATCGAGACTGACCTCCTCATGCTAGCTTAAGCCATTTTTTCATATATACAAACACCGTATTTTCTCACTCCAGTATGCATGCAATCTCCCCTCACAACAGAAAATTCATGCACTTCACCTTGTGAATGATGCCACCGCGGCCACCAAAGCCACCACCGCGGCTGCCTAAACCACCACCGCGGCCATCTAAACCGCTATCGCGGCCACCTTGACCACCAAAACCACTCCCGCGGACACCAGAACCGCCTCCGCGGACACCAGAACCGAGCTCACAAGCCAAGTCTCACCAACCACAAACACCTCCAGCCTATTTTCTGAAATAAAATCTATCTTGTTAGTAAGACTTATGACATTTGCCTGGCCAATCTTCAGCAAAGAAAACTCGGAGACAGACGACTGCAAAGACCCTCAACAATTGATGGACCCAACACCCGCAGCACCACCCCCGCGTCCACCCGCAGCACCGCCGCGGCAAACAGCAGCCCCCTCAACGGGAACGCCACCGCGGCCACCAGAGCCGCTACCGCGCCAACAAAGCCACCAACGCGGCTACCAAAGCCACCACCGCGGCTACCAAAGCCACCACCGCGGCTATCTGAGCCCCTACCGCGGCCACCGCGGCCACCACGACCACCAGAACCACTCCCGCGGACACGAGAACCACCTCCGCGGACACCAGAACACCCCCCGCGGACACCACAACCGCCCCCGCGGACACCACAACCGCCCCCGCGGACACCACAACCGCCCCCGCGGACACCACAACCGCCCCCGCGGACACCACAACCGCCCCCGCGGACACCAGAACCGTCCCCGCGGACACCAGAACCGTCCCCGTGGCCACCAGCACCATCATTGCAGTCATCAGCACAAACATCGAGGCCCCCAGCACGACCACCAGCAACGGCACCGCCTCCAAGCCCAGCCGCACCCCGATTTGCAGCCGTCGCCCCGCCGCCAACAGCAGCCCTTCTTGCAATAATCTTCTGTCGCTGTCTGAAGGTCAAGTCCCTCTGTATGAAAACAGACTTGAACTCATCCAAGAATTTTAAAACTTTGGACCACCCAGCAGCATCCTCCTTTGATCACAATCCAGAACTTTTGCTCTGAACAAGCTGGTTTCACCAATTCTTGCAAGTCCCCTGAGTTCAACTTCTCTGATGTCCAGGGCCAAACCAACTTTGGCAAATTTCTCCTTCATACCCTCAGCACTGCCAGTCTGGAAAATTCTGAGGACAATCTGGTCTTGGCAGCGATCCTGTTCGTGCAACTCTCTCAGTTCTGAACGAATCATCTCACAAGAGACTGTAGCTTCATGAGCCATGGACCAATGAAGCGGCTTGTTAGCAGAATGACCCCCAGATGCAGACTCAACTCTCCTTGACATCTCATCAACTCTTTTGATAAGGGACCCAACAGCAACCAACAACTGGTTGAAAGCTGACACAAGTCCAGTCCCCTTGCCAGAAACACAAGAAGAACTGATTCTACCAGAACATTTACATCTGCAACTAAAATACTGCACAGCACCGCCAGTATCCTTCAAAAGACAACTAACAACATCCTCCTCTACCCCAAGACAAGACACACCAGCGTGAAATTTTCCCGCCGTAGACCCAACAAGAAACGAAGCCACCTAAAAGAACGGCATCACAGAAAGAACAGTGCACATCCCTGGAAGGCAGCAAATGAACCGCTGAGTCCCCGCAAGCAGCCAGCACATCTGATGTACAAGGAATTTTAAGATTTTGACTAGGCTGATGAAGTTTAATTTATTTGTAGGGATGCATGTGTAAACATGTATGTATTTTTTTTTCAGTCTACATGTATAAGTGTGTATATATGTATATATGTAGCTATATATGTATGTGTATGTTTAATATTGTGATCAACATAACTGCTGTATGATCAGTTGCTTGAAGCACAAATTTCCAGTTTTTTTCCGCTCCATTGTTTTGCCGGTCTTTGCAGTCTGGCGTGCTGTGGCATTTGTGCCTCCTGCCATGCTCTGCACTCTGGCCTTGCTGGGGTGTGGGGTGGTCTTGAGGCAACCAAGGTGAGAAACCAAGGTGAGAATCAGCAGCCAGCCCACCCCTCCCAGTCAAGCCCCCAGACTTACAGGCCACTGCTGCCTCATGTTTTTGGGACTAAAAAGGTGTTGGTGGAAGCCTCCCCCGACGCTGGTCCTTTGATGAACTTCCACCGCCGAGATGCCGCCGCAACCGTAGGCCTCCAGCAATGCCACAAAAGATGCCACTGAGCCAACAGACACATGCTTCGACTGGTTAGCATCTGACATTTTAAGTTTCTTCATCATACAGGATGGAGGTTTACCAGGCTGGCTTCCATTCCCCCAAACTATCTGTTTGCTTGCTCATTCTACGTACGTACGTACGTACGTACGTACGTACGTACGTACGTATGTATGTATGTACAGACATACAGCAGTTTCCCCCTAGGTAGGAGGGTGGCTAAGTTAGGCTGACAGGGGGAGGCGCCCAATCTCCCCGCCACAAGACCATTGTGTCCACGCCAAGCTCGAGCTTGCGACATACAGCACCAGAGGTTGACACTGCAGTGGGACATGCTAACTACTTGGCCAGCACAAATATCGATTTGTTCTTTATGCTGATCCATTCGATCAACAATGTTTCTGTTTGTTTCAGAGTATCTCTTATTCGAATACTCTGCTATTGCACTTAATGCTGAATGCTTGCCTACTGCTTGCTCATCACCTAATGCTTGCTTACCTGCTTGCTCATCTACCAAAGCATGTTTTTTGTTGAAGGCTGCACTACTTCACTTGTAAGTATATTTATTAGGTTAATAGGTTAAGGCTAGCTGAGTGGCCATGCCTGACTTATTATGATTTCTGTTTATTGTTTCAGTTTTACTTTGCTTCCTAATTTTTGTTTGCATATTTCTTCATGCATTTATTCAGCTAATGGGATTCTGTTTGCTATATTTTGAAACCTGCTGATCATCTAAATTCTGCTTATTTTGTTTGATTCAAGTGCCTATATTTAATTTCAGTACATCTCCGGGTTATGCACGGCTATCTGGTTTATCTTAATTATGTTTTCCCTTATGTTTGAGTTCATTTGTTTTCATTCTATCTTTTGCATCATATCTTCGGCATGCATTAAATGGTTTAGCATTCAACATTAAGTGGTACTTTCCCCTCTTTTGGTCACTTCTTGACTCTTCAGATGGTTACACAGGTACACTATAACTGTGTCAAATGACCAATTCTTCATTTTATTTTCATCTTTGCAGCTTCTGATTGCCTACCCATGCTCCCTAATTCTAATCTCATGCTCATCTGATTACTTACTAGCTGTATAGATAATAACCACTCCTTTATTTCATACCTTTGACTTGAGGAGTTTATAGTGCTTCCACACCAACTGAACAATACCCTAAGACCAAGAGGACACTTTGTGTCCCACCTGCGTGCGCCACAGTTACAAAGGAACTTGCGTAGGTTGCGGGTTCTTTGTTTTGTTGGTTTCTCACAAGTTTGTGGATTCAAAGAAGTATAGCTTTGACATGATACTCTAGTCTACTTAGACGGTTGTTGATTGTGCTGGATTTTATGGCAACGTCTTCAGTTTCCTACTTGGAAAGGCCAGTCACTTGGTGCAGTAAATTTCTAATTTGGTGAAGCTTCTGGTCAGCTCCTCGATGCGGTCATTGATCCGGTCGTCCTTAGGTCAAGTCGTCTTGGAGAGGCTGATGTTTTTGCTGTTGGGATCTTAGTCTTCGTCACTTTTCTCTTCACCACGTTTTACTGATATTTTCCAGAGTTGCGTATTACCTCAGGCTGGCCCATATTTGTGCTTGGAACTCGCTAGTTTTTCCTATCCTGGTGTAACGTAAATGTGTACTCGGTAAGGCTGGTCAAGAGGCCACCTAAACAGCTTAACATAGAGGTGACGCATTAGCTTGTTAAAGTTTCTTTCATCTGTTGTCGTCCACCATGCCTGGAACTGAATTCAAGCTTGGCAATTTAGTTTTTGCCAAGATGAAAGAATATCGACAGTGACCTGGAAAGGTTGATCCATTTGTTCCAGAGCCTGGCGGAAAACCCCCAAGAAGTACTTAATCATCTTCTATGGTACCAGGGAAACGGCTGACCTCAGGGCAGAAGAATAGTTCCCCTACCATGCAAACAGGGAAGGCTTTGGCAAGCTTCAAAAGCAAAAGCTCTTTAATGAAGGTCTGTGGGAAATTGAGAACAATCCGGACTAGGACCCGAAAATTGCCATGAAGTTAGATGTGTGTCTGTCCCAGGACCAAGGTTGCCTGGGGGGCAGACCAGGACAAAGACCAGGATGAAGAGTTGGTTGCCGTCTCACCTAGTGCTGCCCTTGATGATGAGGATGGCTCCGGAGTGGATGATGGGTCTGTCTCATCCGTGTCTTCTCTCATCGCGTCACTGGATGTTGTAGAGAATGGCGAGGATCTGCATTGCTCGTCTTTGCAGTCGTCTGGTAGTGTCTGCTGTGCTGATGTGGGAGGTGCAGCTGCTGGGGGGTCTATGGCATCTAGGCGTGTCAGTGTTGGGGGCGCCTCTGTGCACTCCGTTAGTTCTGGTGTTAGTGCGCGCTGTTCCTTCTGTGACCGGATTGTTGGTGACGTCTCAATTGGCTGTTTCTCATGTGGATGTAAGTTTCATGCAGATTGGGCATGTGTTGGGATTGATATGGGCATCATTGACTGTGTGTGTAGGGAATGCTGTGAAGTATTTTTGCTGCAGGTGCAGGAGTGGATCCGGAGTGGTGTTTGGTGTTGGTGGTGGAAGTAAGTCTGATCTCCTGTCAGCATGTGATCAGCTGCTTGCTTCTGTGTGGAACAATCTCTAAGAGACTGACAGAAGTGTCTGACAGGTTGGATGCAATGCCTGCTGCAGGAGGTGTTTCTGCTATTGTGAGCAGTAGTCTACTGTCAGTGAAGGAGGTGGAGATAATGGTTGAGGAGAAAGTGGCTGGGTCTGTTGCTGTGGGTGGTGGAGTCAGTTGTGGCCTATCTGCAGAAGATGTGATGGGGATAATTGAGAAGAGAGTGTCCAGTTGGGTGGATGATGATGGTGGTGCCTCCAGAGCTGAGGGAGCTGGATGATCAGAAGCGTCATAGGAAGTACGTTGTTCTGAAAGGTTTTGGATCGAGTGATACTGAAGTGGTGAAAAGAATGTTTGATAGGATCTGTAGAGTTCTGAATGTGGGCACGATTTAACTGAGTGACATGAAGTGTTCAAATGCTAATTGCTTATTTAGAGCATGTGTTGAGAATGATGAGCAGAGGTATGCATTGCTGAAGGCTGCAAAAGAATTGATGCATGTTGATGAGTTTAAATCTGTGTATGCTAAGAGAGATCTAACCTACCGTCAGCATCAGGAGTTGATTGTTATAAGGGTAGTGTTGCCGAGCTCTCTTTGGGGAGGTCGTGGTGATGGCAGCCGGAAAGATGATGGTCGTGATGAGCGTGGCGGGGTTGGTGTTGGTGGTGTTAGTCGTAATGGCAGCGGTCAGGGTTTTCGTGGTGATGCCGGTGGTCGCGGTGGTATAGGTGTTCGTGCTGGTGTTGGTGTTCTTGATGGTGCTGGCAACCGTGGTTTCTCGACTGACCGCGGTGTTCAACAGTTGTGCTGGTGCTGGTGGTTAGGGCGTTGCTGGCAGTTGTGGATCTGGTGGCGGTCGTGGTGTAACTGGCGGTCGTGGTGTAACTGGCGGTCATGGTGTAGCTGGCGGTCATGGTGTAGCTGGCGGTCATGGTGTAGCTGGCGGTCATGGTGTAGCTGGCGGTCATGGTGTAGCTGGCGGTCGTGGTGTAGCTGGCGGTCTTGGTGTAGCTGACGATCGTGGTGTAGCTGGCGGTCGTGGTGTTGCTGGCGGTCGTGGTGTTGCTGGCGGTCGTGGTGTTGCTGGCGGTCGTGGTGCTGCTGGTGGTAGTGGGAGTGCTGGTGGTAGTGGGGGTGCGGGTTTGCGCGGTGGTGCCGCTGAGCACATTGTTGCTGAGGTGCGCGGGGGCCCTGGTGGTCGTGATGTTAGTGGTGGTGCTGTTGGAGATGGCAGTAAGATGCTGGCGATGCTATGTCCGGTTTGAGTGGTCCTGCTCTTGGTGGGGGTGGTGGTAGCGGCGGTGGGGGTGGTGGTAACGGCGGTGGGGGTGGTGGTAACGGCGGTGGGGGTGGTGGTAACGGCGGTGGGGCAGGTGGTTCAGTGGTTGCTTGAGGGGGTGAGGTGCATCATTTACTTTCAAGTTTGGACAGTTAAATGTAAATTCTCTCATGAACAAGATTTATTGCTTGACTGATTATGTCAGTACATGCGCCTTGGATGTTGTTTCTATGAGCAAAATTTGTCTGACTGCTTTGGACCCTTCATCCTTTCTTTTGTTGGAGGGTTTTGATGTTACAAGGAGTGATACTGGCAGCACTGTTTGCAAGCATGGTATTTGCTTGTTTGTAAAAAGAGGTGCTTGTTATTTTGAACAGGACCTTGACTGTCCAAATGCTGCTGCCATTCACTTGTTGGATGTTGATGTCGGGGTGTTGGCTGTCTATCATCCCCCATCTTATGATTAGGCTTGTAATTCTCAGCTCATTCAGCTGATCTTGGCCTTTAGTGCTGATCGCAAGGTGGTAATTTTGGGGGACTTTAATCTGCCCTCCTTGGCTTGACATAATGAGAATGTTCTGGATGTATTTGTATGCCTGGTGGATATGTATTTTTTGGATTTGTTTTCTCTGTTGGTCTGACACAGTGGGTGACTGAGAGCACTTTTCTTGTAGGCGGTTTGATTTTGGACTTTTTTCTTACATCCAAGTTGGACAGGGTTGGCATCATTGAGGTGCTCTCTCCTTTTCCTTGTTGTGTGCACTTGCCTATTGAGTGCCACTTTTTTTTCCATGTGGAACTGGAGCGGGATGTTGACTTTTTTCAAAGAGTACAATGTCAAGGTGGTGGACCTTTGTGATGGAAGAGTCAAGGTCCACTATGTGGGGTGGGGGAAGAGTCGGGAGGAGTGGGTGGAGCTCGATTCGGGTCGCCTTGAGAGGACCGATGCCGGGAGTGTGGGCTCCGGTGGCGGTTTGGTGGTGGCGGAGCCGTGTGGGCGTAGTGATGCTTCCAGCACTAGCTCGGTGGAGTCAGTGATTCGGGCACTGGAGGAGTACAGCAGAGGGGAGATTTCGGCCTTGGAGGTGCAGAGGAGGGCAAGTCTG
>SDVV010014303.1:0-14844 GCA_016164225.1 Gammarus roeselii | reverse complement strand
ATATATTTAACATTTCGTTAGCAGTTTGAAGACTCTCCTCAAATTTTTATCTAGCAAATATTCTTTTGCAGTAATTGTTTAGATTTCAGAACATTGTCGTTATCTCCATTGCATGTTGGATGAGCCTTTGCAGGCAGGTTCCTTTAGCACTAATTCACTTCATTTGTCACAAGGTTTCTATTGTGGTTCAATTCTTTCCCGTCATGTTGTTATTTGTGGTTTCATATTGAATGTATGAGCACAGATCTCTACATCGACCAACCATTTTAAAGATTGATTAGTGATTTGTAGACTATATTATTTGAAATTACAGCTAGCATTAGCTGTTGGCAAAATATATTGGTCTTCGTTATAGGTTGACATTTTTTTTTTTTAACTGCACCATTTTAAATATAAATTGGCACTGCCGCCTCCATGTACGCAAATACATATGCATACGCATACGGCCCCGTGATATTGCTAGGTTGAGTGTATTATATTTAATTTAAACGCATTATTTATGCATTACATGTTCATATTCTCGTGGCATTCCATTTCAAGTGTCATATTAATCATTTGTAAACCAGGCATTTCTTCCTTCGCATTTATTGTAGCTGTAACACCCTCACACAAATTCACATATCCTAACTTGACCTAGAATTATGTATTAATATTTAATATTTATGCTTATGTAAGGTATTCTGTCATTGATTTATGCTATTATACATGTCAAATTTTGCCACTTGGATCTATTTTTTTTATCTAACATTAGCAGATTGAATACACTATTCCAATCTTGATTGAGCAAATATCGCCCATTTTTCATTCTTAAATTACATCGAGTGTTGAATGTTATCAGTGTTTCATATTATTTCTCGGTTTCAACACTAATTTACATCACATTCACTTATGTTGTTTGCACCCAACCCAATCTGACCTAACTTATCGTAACCAAGAATTACGAAATTTTACACACGTTTCCATGCTTATGTAATGTATTTAGTTATTGATTTGTACTTCAATCATATGAAACTCTCCACCCGGCTCTATATTTATCTTTCACATAAATATTTTTTATTTCATGGTCACTCTATCATATAAGTCGGCAAAGAAAAAGCAGTTTCAAACTTGAATTCTCTAAATGTTATAAGTAATTCATATTTGTTACAAGTTTTACACAAACGAACATATCGTCTTACACTAAGTCTGCCTAATTTACTTCAATAACTCCTGTCACTACGCCCTCTGATGACTTGCACCTACGATTTTCATTTTTATTTCCAATAATTTTCATATTATTTACGATGACAAGGTTTTCGATGATGCAACAAATTACTTGTTGATTTTTGTTTATTAAATTTTATTTATTTTCTGCAAAGATTACAGACTCCCATTCACTCATTGTTGTTGAAATAACGCCAACTCTAGCTATATACCATCCTTGCAGAAAAGAATCACAACGTCAACTGAGCAAGATCTATACCGACTCAGACTAATATCCTATCAATCTGTAACACATCCAGATCATTTACCCCAGATAGTTATATGGCAATGTTTAATTTGTGATGGTCGCCAGTTTGTGCGTCGTTTCATCCCGTGAAGCATATCCTACTACCGACGTCGCCGTAACTTTGCTACCTGCGAGTGAACGACACGGTGTATTTTATTACATTTTTTAATTGTTGAACGTTTGAGTTTTGGGATAGTAGACACATTTTATTAGGGATTTTTATTGGTTTTCAGTGTTTAATCAGTATTATTTACAGATCTTGCTTGCATCATCGATGCCATCTACACGTTTTGATTTGAAACAGCATGGTTCATACAAACAACCATACCTTTCATCACTATTTTTCAGATTGCTTTCAAAATCATCCATATATTCTATCATATATGTAATGCCGACCCCCATTTCAGTACCATTCCCATGAGTCCACATGTGTAATGATTCTTCTTCTTGAACGTTAATTATTCGATAATTATCCAATTATCCAATTCGATCATTCGGATCAAATTCATTCAGCATCAAGAAATTCAGCCGTGTATCAACAATATCCCCCACTCTTTTGATTCATGTATTATCTATTTTACGATATTCATTATTTTCAACACTTGTCAATATGTGTTCAAACAATCTCGAATCATCTTCAGAGATTTTTTCATCCAATGCACATAAACAAATTTTTGCCAAGGTAATATTCATTGTGAGTGACAACAACACGCACGTCTCCACTTACACTCAACGTAACACTGATTCCAATCTTGGTATGCAGCTAGCTAATATATCTCGATTTTAAAGAATACACATAAAAATTTAAAATTCAATTTAAAATTTAAAATTCAAAATACAAATGTAAAATTAGAAGAAAAAAATATTACATTCAAATAAAAAATTACTATCAGCGACTGGAGGTAGTTTCAAAGACGAACCAGCAGCAGCAGCGGCACCGGGTTCAGAGCTTGCGCTAGGTTGCAGAAAGGCGGCAAGCCTAAAACCTAGCGAACGGGCCCCCAGCTCATAACCTAGCTGAATAATTTTGCAAAAATTCCGCACGCCTAGCGCAAGCCTTAAACCCGGTGCTGCTGCAGCTGCTGCTGTCCGTCTTCGGAACTACCATTCGTCACAAATTTTAAATTTTGATTTTGAATTACATTTTTTTATTTGAATTTTAAATTCAAAATAGAAATATAATATGAAATACTGATAACATTCAATTACTTGATGTAATTTACGTATTAAAATAGAATAGTGTATTCAAACTGCTGTTGTTAGATCAAAAAATGTAGATCCAAGTGGCAAAATTTGACATGTATAAAATCATAAATCAATGACTGAATACCTAACATAAGCATATGTCTTGAATATTAATACATATTTCGTGGTCAAGGTAGGTTGTGTGGATTTGTGTGGGGTTGATACAGCTACAATAACTGCGATGTAAGAAATAGCTGGTTTTCAAATGATTAATATGCCACTGGAAATGGAATGCCATGAGAATACGCACATGCCATGCAAAAATAATGCGTACAAATTAAATAACATACACTCAATCTAGCAATGACACGGGGTTGTATGCGTATGTATATGTATTTGTTTAGATGTTGGCGGCAGAGCCAATCTATATTAAAATGGTGCAGATGTTAACAAATTTTTCCTATGGCAACCAAAAATAATGAATTATATCTTGCCAACCGCTAATAATAACAGTTTTTTCGATTATTATAGTGTATAAATGACTATTTAATATATTAAATGGTTTGTCGATGTAAAGATCTGTGCTCATACAGTCAATATGAAACGAAAAATAACAACCTGACGTGAAAAAAACTGAACCACAATTAGAAACCTTGTGTCAAATGAAGGGTATTAGTTCTATTGGAACCTGCCTTCAGAGGCTCCTTCAACTTGCCAAGGCGATAACGACAATGTTCTGAAATCTAAACCATAACTGCAAACGGATATTTGCTAGAGAAAAATTTGAGGAAATTATTAAAACTGCTTACGATTTGTTAAATATACAGCCAAGTGAAGATATTTATGTATATATATTTCAATAGGATACATAACATGAAAACTGGTATAAAAAAAAATCGATAACATGTATAGCTTAGGTATGCTTTAGTCTAAATTTTGTTGGTTGCAACCAGTACATCATAGCTACAGTTGATATCAATTTTCTCCTATAGTAGTTCAAAATACAATCTATTTCCTATGTGAATAGCTAAGCCCCGCAATAACTTTGAACTCTTCTCTACTCTGACCTAAGGAACATTAAGTATATATGTGTATACATGGAATTGGCACTGACACAGTATAGGTGTACAAATGAGGGGGGGGGCGTGTGTACATGTTGCCGGTGCCAACCCTGTGTATGAATTCAAAAGTGAAGCCGATTAAATGCCTGCGTACGGTTACTTTAGTAATAATCTGACCATTTCCATAGAACTACTGGGCTCTACATCGAACGTTAAAAACTTACCAAATCCTGGATCCAATACATAAAACTAAGTTGTTGAACAAATAACTATATGAAAAAATTATTCATATTCCTACATTAACAACCTATAGCGGATGAGATAGATTAGGTAGCCTAGAACTTATTGTTAAGATAATTTTAAACTCTACTCAACTCAGGGTAAAGCAACATTAAGTTTATATGTGTATACATAGAGATGACACTGCCACCGTTATGCAAACAAAATTGGTGTGTATGATATGTTGCCGGGATCGTAAACACATGCAGGTGGTGAAATAGTCTGATACAAAACTTAATCCTGCAGTTAAACCGTACTTAGGGCTTACTCAGTTAATGAAATATTGCACACATATTCAAAATGACGAGTAAATTCATTGCCAACACCTCAACCATTATAACTATTACTGATATAAGCAGGAAAGCTTACATTACAACACAAATCTTAAGCGAGACCGCTCCCCCCAACGAGGATCATACAAGTTAACGTGAAAATACGATATACAATACGAAAATGTTACAAACAAAAAATCGAGCGGAATGATCTTATACCAGTACTCATCATTGGGTAATAAACAATTAACATTAACGTCAACCTTATTTAGAAAACCAAGCTTGTATATAATAAAGTGAAGTAATTCTGTCGAGATCACAAACCTTTCATAAAATGGTACAGATGTTGACCATTTTGTTTTGACAAGAGCTTTGCAGTGGAGGAGATATGGGGGTGAATACCGTTTGAAAAATAGCATGTTTGAGGGTCGAGTACACGTAAAATAGGTTATAAGCAGATTTCTATAGAGAATGCCTAAAAAGCTAAGTGACTAACAATGTTTACAGCAAATTATAGACCAAATTAGAACTAAAGTGGGATGATTATACGTAGAATCCCTAATTATTTCTAACTTCATAACAAGTATATAAAGCGAATATCTACCTCCAGAACTGATATCACTTTAATCGTTCAGAATTGTACAACAATAAAAAAAGTATGTAGTAGTTCTCTACCTGATCTAAGCAACATTAAGTATGATATACGGTGTATCATAACACATGTCAGACTCAATATGTTATCACAATATGTAAGGTGTATGATCGATCAAACTTGTGATACCGATATGAATTGTCGACCTTTCTTGATTAGGTTGAAAATGAATTTATCATAACAACAATGGTAAAATATCGTGCGTAAGCACGAAATCTCGAACGATAACTCAATTATTGGTTAGGTGGACTAGTGGAAGCGCTGATATCATACAACATCACACCCGTATACACACATACCCACACACACACACACACATGCCCACACACATACACGTGTACACACGCATACAGTCACACATGAACACACGCATACAAATACTCACAATAACCCTTATAACAAATTCCTTGAAGTATTTTTATTGAAAATTTGCAATATTTTTATCCGGATACTCACACTTTCAGGATATATACACTTACTAAGGACGCAATCATGGTAAGCCCGCACTCATGGGACAATTAAAAAAATAAGAGACTGCATGGAACATGCATCATTTCTAGGTCTCATTCATATGCAACGTGAACAATACAATGGAAAGTACATTTTAAACCATTTATCCCTCATAAATTGCTACAGATGGTGAATATTTTGCCTGCGGGTGAACAAAAACATAAATGAGAACTATCCTATATCAACACTGAACCCTGACCGAAAATTCGAACGATGAAGATGTAGACCATACAGAGAATATATAAAACTCAATGATACCTACAAAATGGCATACCTACGAAAAGGATGAAAATGCATTCCAATTATCAACCATACCCTCATACTATACTGAAAACCCTGATATATGAGGTAACCTACAATAAACGTACATATTTAAGGTGAATTTGGTACCAAGACGATCGGGCGATGTACATAATTGAGAGCTGCAATAATTGTTGTGGAATACTTCCACAATAACAACCAATAGTATATAAACATTAGATAGAACACTTCTCCAAGTTAGTCTAGAACGTGAGCCAGATCCAAAATCATAGCGCACAATGACTGCGTGGAACATACATTTTATAAGTTATATTCCTATGCATTGGATACAAATACTATAAAGGTATATTTTAAATGGTATAGTTCTTGTAAATCGCCACAGATGATGATTATTTTTGCATTGGGAAGCTAAATAAGACCGTACTCTAGCAGTAATGCCAGACACTACAACCTACTGATTCTATTTATGTTATTACGTCTATAAGAAAAATATATATCCAGTAGGACGTAAAACATGTAAATAAATAGTAAAAAGAAACAACAACTAGGGCAGGCTAACTGACACAGACTCAGGAAACGGGATAGCTTACCACTTCCAAGATATACTTGGCTGTATAACAATCGTAAAAAGTAAATTACCGAAACCTGGAACCGATATGGAAAACTTCCTCGCGGAACAAATAAACCGAAATGAACCTATGAAAATAATTCATATTCCAACAATAATAACCTATAGCGAATGATCAAAATTTTCTCTTAATGTGAACCGAAAAATGAACGAAATCAGATATCGATAGTCGGTACATACAAAAAAAACAGTTCTAGCGCACGCTAAGGCGACCGAGTGAAGTAAGCGATGAACCTTTCCATTATTCCGATAGTCAATACATATATAATATAAAAGATGAGCTACTAAAGAAATACAGAATATCCCCAAATCACTAGAAATTCTACTGCAACTAAGCGTTGGCAGCAATAGTGAACACGTTATCAATCGTAGAAGATATATATCAACAATAAATGATACAACAAGTAACCAGCCGAATTCTTACAGTATGTAAATAAGATATATAACACACTAAATGAGTGAAAGGTTCTGTCGAGGCTCTAACTAGTTCACCAAGATAACTTATAACAGGACCCCAAAGCCAATGTCGAAGGGTAAAACAAAATAATATTTTGTATCCCTGCATCCAATTAGGCAAATTTATAACCAACCCAATATCAATTAAGGGGAATTTATACTAAATAAAAATTATAACCCTATGATAGCTGTCCAAAATCATACAACAACAATACAACAAGTACGTCACCTTCTACACTAACCTAACCAACATAGATGAAAAAAAAATATATATACACGTTTAAAACATAGATGAAAAAAAAAATATACACGTTTAAAATCCTCAAAATATATACAGTCATCAACAAACGCAATTCCACCTACATTCTGATATAACACCTAAAAAAACAGAATGAAAACATAACTAAGCCGATAGGTTAACTCAGCAAGTAAGAATAGATGATAATATAAACATATAATTATTCACGCAATATATACGGTGATTAAATGACAAATAAATATGTAGCCCAGAGAACAATAACATCTCCTAAAAAACTAAACATATGAAGAAATTCTCACCTGACCGCTTTGGCCGGTATGACGACGAAATTGCCTGGCATCTGAATGAGACAATTTGAAATAGTACTGAAACACTAATAACCCATGTAATTCCTTAATAAAATACAATATCACTTTCATTCCGATACAGATATACACACAAAACTATTTAGTCATTGAACGAATTACAAATACTGGGACCCTCACCCTCACGTTAGCTATAAAAACGCAACTCAGTATCTTATTTATAAGAAAAAAAAAATTCCTAAATCGATCCCAGCAGGCTACCCTTGAGGACGCCTGACCAGCAGCTAACAGTTTAACAGCAACGATATACGATCTCTGCCGCTCACCTCTATATATCACAATAAATATTCCTTTACTTAATTGCGAATTGCGGCCATCAACTCCCCTCCGACCGCAGGGTAAACCGCTAATTGGGTATGGGATTAGCTGAGGTGCTTTATGGCGACCGTGGAATAGTGCGCTGATGAAAGGAAAACTGTCAGCAAAGATACTGCAGGATACTGTCAAAGTCAATACCTATGATATGTATAAATAGTGTCTCAACAATGAAATATCTTCTACAAATATATGTTGATTTGATTTGAGCCTCATTTCCACCAGAGTCTTAACGTGAGTCATAATAGGCTCCCCCGTGAGGCGCGACCGTCGTTGGTTCAGGTAAGTTCACCCGGCCTCGCGTGCGAAAATATTAGTCATGTCAAGATGAAGTCAGTACACATTTCGACTGTGGCATGTTCGCGTATTAGCGCGTACGAGAGAGTAAAGAGTTAATGCGCATTTTCGTAAAATGTGTGGTTATTTCTGTGCATAATGGGGTGGAGAGACCACCTCACTTGCGCAGGTGCTTAAGGATTAGACAGCTTCGTATAGTCCGGTGTTTTTTCCGAAAGCGATAAGCTTTTTACGGTAGGATGGGTCCGTGAGTAGGCTTTGTAGGTTGCACGGGAGATTTAGGAACGCTCGTCGGGCTGCCGCGAGTGCGTTTCAATCCATCAGTAAGTGTTTCACGCTGATAGCCACTAGGGAGCAACAGGGGCAAGGTGGTGCGTTTGTTCATATGTCGACATCCATCAGGTGGTTGTGAGTTATCCACGTGTGTCCCGTGCACAAATATATATGTTTATTTTATCCTATATCAGAAGGTCCTGCGGTGAATGTGCAATTATATGCTTCGTGAAAGTTCGAGCCGACGCGGGATAATGTCCTAACAATAAACTAACTTATGTAAATATGAGTTTCGTTTATCCTGTACACAAAAGTCCATATATGTTTCTTTTATCCTATACCCAAAAGTCTTTCGCGGTGAACACGCAAATAAATTAACAATTAAATCGTGAAAGTCATTTGAATATGCAATAAATATCTGCCTATACACAAAACATCCAACAAAACCGAGATGAACGCATACTTATTATATGATTCAACTTTAATTGCACGTTACTGGGGCTTAATTTCCACTAAGCGCCCTGGTAATAAAAACACAAAATAATATTAACCCAAAATAATAAAAAACACAAGAATATAAAATTTTATATGCAACGGTAATAATTACTAATATTCATATAACTATTTATAATAACAGTTCAAATTCCAAATCTCTACAATTTCCACATAAACCAAGCGTAGGCAGCACTAGTAAACTCGTTAATAACCGCAAAAGATATATGATATGTTAGAACATTAAATGATACGGAAACGAATCATTTAAATATGAAACATAACGTAAACAAATCAGCCCAGTCCCCCTATGTTTGCCCTATCCGTGGCTAACATTTAACGCATAATAATCGCATAATATACATGAAAACATTAAATGCTAAGAAAACCGATCATTCGAAATTCAAGCCAAACGTAAACTAATCGGCCTAGTCCCCCTCCGTTCGCCTTATCCCTGGCTAACATCCACTAATTGAAAAAGGGATTAGCTGAGGCTTACCAGTTGGGTGGTGCGGCGGCAGGTCGCGTTCTATCCGTGTGTTCGCCTGACCAGCGCCTAATAATTATAACATGTATAAATAAAGTCCTATCAATAGAATATATATATTATGAATATATGTTTCTTCTATCCTATACTGAATAGACCTGAAATCGAAATATGCAATAATTATAGCTGGAATTAACCATACTGAGAGTTTATTTCGACTAAGCTCACCTGCAATGAACACTTACACGGCAAGATCATTTCTTACACTTCAATCCAACTAAGTGCAGATGAGTAGAGCGATTGTGCATTTTCCGTTGCAACACAGCATCCCTGAAGCAACACAACAGCTGCGATTCTGCAGGCAATTGATCACTAGAAATAATAAATCTATTTACACTCATAAAAAAAGTATTAACTAGTTCAAATCAGACAATAAGTTTTACATAAACTTTTTGTAATTACGCTTCAGTTTGTCGAACATGACTTTTGCCCCGTCATATTCAAACTAATATCAATTAGAAGTCTCAGCAAATAAATGCTCTCGTGCACTCGGTAGCCGCTCTTACGTAACACCGGGTGAGGTGAGACCTGAGTTCAAATCACTTGTCAGAAATTGTGCAGTGTTAGTTATTATATTTACATAACAGTTAGATAATACATACCTTCTAACACGTTTTTCAAACTGATGCTAATTTGATTACAGGTTATTTCTTAATTTAAATACAAACAAGAAATGTTGAAAAATAATATGAATGTTGTTTTTCGTACGTGCTAAAATTTGTAATTATTTGCCCTACATATACTTACAGACATTTTCTTCTTATGATCGTCTGCTGGATTTTTTTCCTTACTTTGTACTTTATACCTTTTGTAAAGATAGGTACCTCGTTCACTATGTGACTGCTTGTGTCCTTGATGTGCTGGTTCTTTCACTTATTTGTACCAGTGTAAGTGTATGTATGTTTGTTAGCGTGTGTGTGTGCCTTGTTGTATAGGTGGTTGTTTGCCCGAAAAGTTTTATACCTATATAAGGGCTTGATGTAGCACTTTGTTTTATCCATGTGTTACTTATTTAAATGATTTGATTTGATACGCACAGTTATTCAGCTCACGTTATCAATTGTACGTTGTTTTAATAGTTGAGAGGGGGCTTCTGCTTGACCGCCTGGGACCTAAATGTTTCTCTTCTCATCTTTACTCGTCCCTATCCAATAGTTGTTAATCTGACACTCGTCCGTTTTTACTCTGGATCTGAAATGCTCCGGTAAGAAGTTGGGTTGTAGTCAATAGGAACTGGTGGTGGTACCTTTCTTTTCTGGTTTGTGTGAGGGAATTCTAACAATTTATTTACTAATCTCACTCTTCTTTCAAGACTCAACAAGAGCACTTGTGCTCCAGAGGTCTTCATAGTCTCATCAAATCCAATTCCTTTAGTTTCTGCTTGATTTATGTACTTCACCCAAAAGATTGCACTTGTTATAAAACAATTTTAAGTAAGACTATTCGAATACGAACCGTAAGAAAAAAAAAGTTCATATCGCGACGGAAATGTTTGAAGGTCATATTGTGAGAAAAACAACAATAGCTGCTCTTTGTTCTATTTCAAATACCTTTCTCGGTCACAATAGTGTGACGTAATGTAGTTAAGGTAGTTGGAAGCGTATAAATGAGTACTTTTATCTAATAACTGTATAACGGATTGGTAGCGCTGAATAAATGGATGATCAACATATACCCTGAGTCAAGAACTCCACTGAATATATACTGCCAAGAATTTTCATAACTGCTCGAAGGTTAATATCCAAATTTCCATCACCTATACAATGACGGCTTCAAGAGAAGGCCCCAACACACACTTGTGCACGGGACACACATGGATAACTCACAGCATACAATGGATGAAGACACGTGACCGGCCGCGCCGCCATGTCCCTGCTGCCATCAAGCGGCAATCAGAATGAAGCACGTACTGATGGAGAACGATGCGCTGGTGACGGCTCAATCGTTTTCTCAAATCCCCCTCGTACTCAACGAAACCTACTTACTAACCTCACCTACCGAAAAACGATAATAGCATCGGTAAACATACCGGCCTAGACGAAGCCCTGAGATGATGAAGTGCAGTGCAGGCGGGTGGTTCTTTCACACCATAATGAACTATATTATATTACAAAGGATGTCTGTGTATATCAACGCATAAATTCTCTTATGTCGCTGAAGTATTATTCCTGGATGCGCCTGCGTGTATAAATACAACAACTAAAAATTGGGAAGAATTGTAATTTTGATGGAGATATTAATTTCCACACACTGGACTAAGAGCCTGTCGGAAT
Organism: Gammarus roeselii; assembly: GCA_016164225.1. NCBI lineage: Eukaryota > Metazoa > Arthropoda > Malacostraca > Amphipoda > Gammaridae > Gammarus > Gammarus roeselii. Next base: position 3,230 of record SDVV010014303.1, on the reverse strand, counting down.
CGACGATCTCTTCGGACCCTGCGGGGGAGCTCAAAATGACACGTTGGAGCTACGGTGGGAAAAAATCCCTAATATAATCGAATAAATCAGTTTTTTTATATTAATATTGTAAACCTAAGCCAATACAGGTCTAATAAAAGTTATCGAAGTCGATCCGCAGCAAAAGAAGAATGATTTAATATGGAAAGGGGATGTTATTATGACACGGACTTGTGTAGACGTTCTCCGAGTAAATAGTGATGCGACCACAATCAAGTTACACGTCAGCTTCATACACGCAACGAATAGGAATTATATGAACAAAGCATCTCTATGGAAACTAACTATTCAACTGTGTTTAGGTACTATCAATCAGTATTTAGACCATAAACGACTCGTCAAAGGCTTATTCGACTTAAATTGATATGTGATTTGAGTGATCAATCATCTCTTCTCCCTATTAATTTGCCTTGAACAGAATATTCCATAATGACCATTTCCATGTCACGCAACCTTCTATTAAAACTACTCACAGTATTTGGGAGTGAAACGTCTGTTGAACATTCATTGTACTGGTTCAATTTACTCATTAAATTCTGACAGGTTGAGTTGGAGATCATTTTAAAGGTCTTATCACCCAATGCAGTTCTGTTTTAAATAAATTCAAATTGCTCATTCACGAACATCTCGAAGAGGATGTTTCATTTTTTTTTGTGGCTGACGATCGGGCATCACAATAGTTTGAGAGAAATTTGTAATTTGTTCCATCACATTGATGGTACCCATTGATCTCTAGTTGCCCATGATCAGCGATAGCTTGCGGCCTTCAAATGTTGTTCAACGAACCTGCAGCCTTTTGGAATAGTCCTCTAAGAAAAATATCCTTATTCAATCCTTTTATTCACTTCTATTGTTAATTGAGTTAAAAGTCGGTAAACATTGGATTGTGAGATATTTCGGAAAAGTAATTTATTGATTTATAGTGTAGAAACATCTACTAAATGATATCCGTTGCAGCTGACGGGAGAAAATGAACTTTAGACGCACCATCGCACGGACTTGCCAAGGCAAGTCCGTTACTGAGAAAAAACATATGTCATGAGTCTCTGTCACCACCGCTAGACGAGTCTTTCATTCATTACCAGAAGTGTAAGGGCCCCTAGAAGAAAACTAGTACATTGACACTCCTAGAGCTAATCTTTGATTTGATTTGAATTTGCCTCATTTCCACCAGAGCCTCAACGTGAGTCATAATAGGCTTCTCCGTAGGGCTCAATGATCATGGATTCCAGTAGGCTCGCACACCTCTGTGTGCGAGAAGAACAACGTTGTCAAAGTCAAAGAACATTTTAGTGTGTCAGACGCAAGCTGGTGCGCACATGAATAACGCTCTCAAGCATTTAGAACTTCATGAGTAATATGTACGCGCAAGCGTGTACAGGTAGCATCGTCGAGATTGGTACAAGGCTTACGGCTACACGGACAAAGTATGCTCCGACAGCAACGCAACACAATGTTTACAGCTACGCGGTTTAGTTCAGTTAATGTACATTTTATTTATTCAGGAAAGATATAGACTCTGACGAAACGAATTGAATCCCCGCCTCCAATCACGTAAAACTTCAAGAGTATTATGTACGCACGCCAGTGCGCGCAGATAGTATCGTCGACATTTGTACATGGTCTACGGCTACACGGAGAAAGTCAGCTCCGACAGCAACGCAAAACGACGGTTCACAGCTGCGCGGTAAAGTTAAATTACATTAGTTTTCATTTTTCAAGCAAGATGAAGACTCAGACAAAACGAGTCTGCGCCTCCAATCATTTGGTACTTCAAGAGTAATATGTAAGCACACTAGTGCGTACAGGCAGCATCGACGAGTCTGGTACAAGGTCCACGGCTACACAGACAAAGCCAACTCTGACAGCAGCGCAATACAACGTTCACAAGTACACGGACTAGTTATGGTACATCACAATTTGTTTATTCGGTAAGATAAAGACTCAGACGAAACGAATACCCACCTCCACCCTCAGAACCTCAAAGAGTAATATGTCCGCACGCCAGTGCGTACAGGTAGTATCGTCGAAATTGGTACAAGGTCCACGGCCTCACGAATCAGATCAACTCCAACCGCAACGCATCACAAGGTTTATAGTTACGCGGCAAAGGTCAACCACAGAAATTGCATATGGTCCGCACACGCGCGAGCGAGCACAGACTGAAAAAAACCTTATTCACAAAATCACAAACAGAAGCTCTCGCACAAGTTTACTAGCATTATTTTATATGACAGAACTGTGGAACGTGAAGAGGAAAGGGAAGACAGGTTCATCTTGGGCTAAAAACTGCTCAGATTATTATCATCGCACTTATTGTTTAAGGGGATGGGGTGGGGGAGCAGAGATCCCTTGGGTCCCAAACGAACCCGACGGCACCCGGCGAATAACCCAAGTCCCTCGGGCCCCCCGAGTCCCCTCGTCTGAGCTCATCTCGGCTTGTCTCAAATCATTTCGGTCAGTTTCGACTAGTTGCGTCTAACTCATCTCGTCTCAACATGTTTCGACTGATTTCGACGCACCTCAACCAGCCTTGGCGCGGCTTTCCCCCCTCTACGTCAGCAATGTTGTGGACTGTACAAACTAATTTCTCTACTCAAGCACTCCACACATATACATTGCTCTGTGTATGGGTTTCACAGCCTAGGGAGGGAGAGCAAAGATTCTAGGATTTAGAGGGGCCTCAAATGGGTCCCACAATTTCTCAAGAGGGACCCACAGGGTCTCAAGGGTGTCCCAAAGGGCCCCAGAAGAGTCTAAGTGGATCCCCTCAAATCCTCCTGGTCTCCCAAGTCCTCTATTCATTGAGTCACCTAGTCTCAACCCACCTCGATAAATTATGAACAATGTAAAATTTATCATCATGACAAAACGGCAGAAATAAATAATAGAACCCACGAAATAAGAAAGTAAAAAATAATAAAATAAAGTTTTATTGATCTATAAAATGAATAACCATCCATCCACCCCAACAAGCTAATCTTTGTAAATCTCAAGGAAAAAACGTTGTGCTAGAATTAGCTGATTATAATGCCGTTTCACATAGTAAACTTTTTTTGGGGGCAAGCGTTTGTGGAACGTTGAAATGTAGCGTTTTACAAAAATTCCACATCACTGTACCACGAATTTTTTTATTCGAAGCTTTCATACCTCTAAATATAGAATATAGTATGTATGCCTCTATACACATA
>SDVV010014302.1:0-14844 GCA_016164225.1 Gammarus roeselii | reverse complement strand
CATGTATATATATATATATATATATATATACGATGATTTCATCTATGTTCCATAAAGTAATTATTTAATTCACTTGCTATATCTATGCAATGCAAAATTTTACTTGGTCGAGGGTATCCAACACAAGCGACGCAGAGGAAAATGTTATCTACACAATGGTATTACCAAAGTTCCAATTATCACAGAGATCAACATAAATACGGGGATCATTCAATAAAATAAAGGTGAGAGCATTTGTCCCATGGAAATTACATGCAGAAATGCGTCAGGATTTATGTAGCAAAATGCTGGTCTAAGAGCGCCTCTTCTGACCACAACACCGACACTAACAAGATGCGTCAGCAGTTGTGTATCCAGCGTTGGTCTAGGAGCGTCTCTACAAACCTCAACAATGACACCAAGATGCGTCAGTAGTTGTGTATCCAGTGTTGGTCTAAGAGCGCCTCTACCAACCTCAAACCCAACATCAACAAGATGCGTCAACAGTTGTGTATCCAGTGTTGGTCTAAGAGCGCCTCTACCAACCTCAAACCCAACATCAACAAATAAAATGCAAACCCTTAGAAACGGGCAAATGCTGGTAGTACGAACAGGCGTTAGTGGCACACTGATGCAGCCTCCAAAACAGGTGGCAGCAGGCAAATCAGGTGGCCTAAGCAAATTCTGCAAGCAGCACATGCGCGTCACCTGACACCCTCAAAACCCTGGCAGACGCCATCGCCTGTCACCACTAGCGGCCGAACAGCTGGTTCACCCACCAGCTGAGGCCCCCGTTGCTGCTAGGGTCCTGGTGGCGCTGCTCGGCCAGGAGGCTGTTGGCGCCTTTCGGAGCAACCTGGCGGGTTAAGTTAGGTTAGGCTAGTTATAGTTAGCAGAGGTACTCGACCGCCCCAATAGTAACGGAGAAGCTCAAACTGCTCTGATCTGGAATTGCTGTAGTCTCCACCATTCGCCACTTGGGAAGCGTAGCAGTGCGTTTAGTGCTCTAACGCTGGAATGACAGCATCTAAGCGGCGGTCGGAGGAAAAGGTGTGCAAAATACATTAGGAATTACGGGGATTGAATGGACGTGTCCAAATTTCCATTGGTTAAAGAAGTTTTTTTCCTGGTCGAATCGCCAACAGGGCTACAATGGCTATGCAATGACACTTCTTCTACACGTGAGAGGCCATCATTGTTGGTCCTAAAGTTCACTCAATGACCCTATTCTATCGAAGCTTCAAACTTCTTCCTGTGTGTTTTTGAGCCCACGTCTTCGATTGATTATTTAGCAATCGTGTAACATTGGAATTTACAGCTGCATTTCTATTTTCTGTGGAAGTGTCTCAGGCTGTAATTCAGAAGCTCTGCTGACATTCTCCTACAAATCTATCGTTCTTTCACAAGAAGTCGACATTTGAACTGAGTACGTGTACTCAATTGCTAAGCTTCAATTTTGAATAAATAATGTTTAAGAGAACGTGACATCCAGTCAAAGATGCCTCATCACAACCGCAACATCAGTAAACACCGCCCTGTCACAGACATATACAGTGCATAAGCCGCAGACACTGCCCTTGTATTAAAAAAGATCGACACTTCATAAGCAGCCGACACCACCCCTGTTGCAGATACCGACACTGCATAAGCCTCAGACACCGATCCGGCTTAAAGGTGAGACTGTTTCCTCTTTCACTCAAACAGAGTTTGAAAGAAGCCTCCCGCGATATTATTTTATCTTCGAACGCGGATAGAACCAACTGATTATAATCGTTTATGCTCAGACAATAGTAGATTATATGTCGCCAAATATGCTTCTAGTGAAGGAATAAGATAGGGATAAATAGAGTTACTTTTCAGTCCAGGGAGTTTGCATCCAATATTTTCACGGACGGCCGGAGTCAGGCAGGCGGTTTACGGGTGACTCATTCGGACGGACGGACGGACAGATTTCGAATTATTCATAATGTATGTTAATAGGTTATAGATATTAATAGTTTATTAATGTCAATAGGTTATATAAATAAAATGTTTACACACTATCTTAGGAATTCGCATTTCAATGCTGGGCATATTGTATTGCAATTTCATTGCATGTCATGCTGCATATATGCATTTCCAATGCTAGTCCTCTGAATGTTTAGGGGTATTGATAACACACATTTATAAGAGAATTTTCTATTTATAATAAATTTAACAGTTAAATAATCATTTACATGCAGTATTAAAGGTTAATACCCCACACAGTTCCAGCTTGCACGAATGTTCATTTTCGGACACGTTCATGATGAATTTTTTACCTTGGTATCATTTCTACGTCGTTTGCTGTTGGTCAATTTACACGTGGCATAGATTCAATTAGTTTATTGTTCTTTTCTGCAATTTTTTCATCAGTACCCTTGCGCTCTGTTTTAGTTACTCTTGCAGTAACTCCTTTTGTTTTCTCTGTTGTGAGCTATCGGACGCAGAAAAAGATACAAAATAAACAGGTGACTGAAACATTCCTTCGAAAGGAGAAAGAACCCGTTATGGATAATTTTCCAGTTGCAAATTATTTGCTCAAGGTGAATAAGATTGTCTTTATCAATGGAAGCATTTCGCTATAATTCTCTCGCTTTGGAAAAGTAGGTGAGATTGCACTTCCATGTTAAATCCATGTTTACATCAGTATCATCACCCAAGAGTATAATTGACTCATTCGGAGGTTGGTAGCGGTTTGATTGGGATACTTTTGTGTATTTTGTTCGTTTATCATTATATATATTATATATACTGTTTATAGGAATAGTGTGGTGAGTATATTTTATAACTCGATTTGCAGCCTTAGTGTGCGTTCGACCCAGTTTGGTACCAGCCTGATATTGAATTTAGGCAACGTTTTGTGTTATCCATCTATTCATTTCATATGTATATAATATCTATAGGAGTAGTATGGTTTATTAGTCTGGTAGTTGGCGAGTTGATGTTTGTATTTTGGGTTGATGCAGTAGCTTCATTACGAAATTCTGTATACTCCATAACGCATCACTCAGGTTTGAACCAGATATATCGGGATTTCCATTGACGCGATGATTCCAATAGCGAGAGTAGCTGAACGATATGGATTTATTGTAAGTTATTATATTGTGTTATGTTTATTTAGTAATGATCGGTTGATTTACGTTGAATTTGTAATGTTTTCGGAATTTTTAATAGTTATCTCATACAGTTATATGAAGTTTTAGGATATTTAAGGTTTGCATCGTCCATGTAGCACACTATTTCAGGCATTTTTAGTTGGTTTCATGCTAGTTTTTTTTCTCGTACATCATGATTTTTGATGAGTGTTTTCGGTATGGTAGAGAATTGATCTTCTTGCTTTATTTTAACTCGAGCGTTTTAGTATATTTCATTCAGTTTTGTATGTTTTATATAGAGTTTCCATCTTTGATGCAAGGTATTGGGTATTCAATACAATTATAGGAATATTATGATATATTACGTTTGTATCTGCAATATAGAAGATTATTTGACGTATAATTTAGTTACATGTTGTTTATTTTTCGTGTTTTATATATCTTCTTACATCTTGGTACAATGTTTGACGTAAATATTATAGTTATAGGAGATTCGTTTTGTTACGAACTTGGTCTTGTTGTTAGCTTATTGTATGTTTATTGTGGGACCATACTTCAATATTTATGAGGAGTTTGAAAAGTCTCATAGGCAAAAGCTCGTTTTGTATATGTTTATTTGTATAAGTAGACCAATTTACTATGATGGATACCCTAGTGTATTGCAATTTTTAATGTGAATTAGAGCAGATTAGAGAATTCCGTAGTTATTTTATTATTTTTGTATGATTATTTCACGATAATCATAGGAATGTATGTTCAAGAGGTGTAAATCCGTACCGCATATTTGAGGAATTTCGTCATTAAACCCTAGCAAGTGCGTAGTTCAACGTTTTAGAAGACGATTTACTGGATGGATGGGTCCTGGTGTAGAGGCGGCTTACACTCTTTGGTGGTCATTTGGAGTTCGTCTAAGTTCAACGTGGATTTGTAAGTTTATGTGGATGTTGGTCTTAACTTCCATGGGTTTGCTAGAGAGGTTATCCGACAAGCTGCTGAGCATTGTAGTAATTTACTTAGGTCGTCAGTGAACAGATGCCCAGATTTTTATGGCCACACTCTTTGAGACTCATGTCACACTAAGGTAGAGTGTAAACGTTCTATTTATATAACCTATTAACATTAATTACCTACTTATATATATAACCTATTATCATACCCTATGAATAATCCAAAAGCTGTCCGTCCGTCCGTCCGAATGAGTCACCCGTTAGCCGCCTGCCTGACTCAGGCCGTCCGTGAAAATGTGGGGCGCAAACTCCCTAGACTAAAAAGTAACTCTATTTATCCCCATCTTATTCCTTCTCTAGAAGCATATTTGGCGACACATACTCTACCGACAACTGTCTTGTCAAACTCCTACACTTATCAATTGAACATAAAACACCAAAATGGTATTGGTAAAGTCAGTAATTAAAGAACTTGCCAACACACAATCCGACGACAAGATGACCACACTCTGCGAAGCGTATTCGGTGGATAGGCTTGAATCAAGCGTATTCGGTGGATACGCTTGATTCTGCGCTTTAAAATTGCTAACCAACTACGAAATATTGCGCTGGTATCACTTTCTTCATGGTCGAACATTGTTCTGTCCATGCTTCGTCTGTTTTGTATTGTATCTACGCGTGTAATTATTTCTCTTCACGAGTGTTGTCAGCAAATAAGCTCCTCCGAGCGTTGCAGATTCTGAAAGTTTCGGGAAAAGTCAATCAATTCTCTTGGAATTTTATATGAACTTTTAACAAAAGTTACAATTTTTTAATCCCCTTGTGGCAGCACTAATGCAACTGCCACAAGGTGATCTTCAACAACTAAAATAAATAATGTATCAGCCTTTAATCTTATTAACAGTATATACATAGAATGAGCGTCGCAGTTGTGTTAAGTTTATCTAGGATAAGATTTCATTCCGTGACGGAGCACAACATCACATGCGACCTCTGCCTCCGGTGAGAGTCGTCACAGTTCGGGTTCGACGTATTATTTCGTTCCATGTGTTTGCCCTTGGTTCCGTTCGATGATGTAGGAAACAATTTGAAACCTTATTGTTTCGTCAACAGTTTCTAAAGGTTTTACTTCGTGTTTGCTGTTGACGGAGTACGTTATTTTCACTTTCATTCCCATTCACTCATGCTTTCCTCTGTAATTTGGTTTTCCTTCCTAGCGAAGGGCTGCTTTGTAGCTCTGTTGACTTGTCGTCCTTATTAGTTTTAGAATAATGACAATGATTTTTCAACATATGCAACGCACTATCCTTGTCAGTGCAAATAATGTATTTATCTGTGCAAAAATTTGAACCTTTAGATGGCCACAACTTCTAATCAATCCACAATAAAGGGTTAGAATAATAATCTGGACTATCTACAGAACCTTTGAGTTGTAGTTCCATTCCTGATCAGTAACATGCACTAGGAAGTAGGGATCATAGACTTTCCTGTGTGTCTCCGCGTTTCGGTGTTTATTAGATTATGGTCGCGATCTCCAGGTTCGGTATAGTAAAGAATCTGCAGTTATTGTCTCCATAACGAATAATATCTTAATATAATGCCGTTAGATCTTTATCAGAAATACTCTCCTTTAATTCCATCATTGCAGTTCATGTGCTGTCTGAAACCGGATAAATTATCTCATGATCAAAGCATGGGAAATCGATCCTTTCCACTTGAGCATTCGTGTGCAACTTTATCAGACATAGACACCGTGAACAATTTTATGAGCCACTCCCTGAGCTAAAACATCCCCGAGCTAACCTTTGAGTCACTGCCCATCAGTTTTTCTACAAGATACAGCTTTTATTAACTTACTTTATGAGCTACAGCATCTATGAGCTCTATGCTATGCGCTACACCATCACTGAACTGCTCTGCGAGACACAGCACCCATGAGCTACTTTATGAGCTACAGCATCTATGAGCTCTATGCTATGCGCTACACCATCACTGAACTGCTCTGCGAGACACAGCACCCATGAGCTACTTTATGAGCTACAGCATCTATGAGCTATATGCTATGCGCTACACCATCACTGAACTGCTCTGCGAGACACAGCACCCATGAGCTACTTTATGAGCTACAGAATCCGCGACTTGCACCATAAACTACCGCATCCTTGTGTTACTCTATGAGCTACATCATGCCTGAGCAACACTATGGGCCACATTATTTATCTTTGAGCTACTCTGTGAGATCATCTCTGAGCTACTCACTGACCGACATCATCTCTGAGCTACTCCATGAGTCACATCATCTCTGAGCTACTCCATGAGCCACATCATCTCTGAGCTACTCTATGAGCCACATCATCTCTGAGCTACTCCATGAGCCACAGCATCTCTGAGCTACTCCATGAGCCACATCATCTCTGAGCTACTCCATGAGCCATATCATCTCTGAGCCTCTCCATGAGCCACATCATCTCTGAGCTACTCCATGAGTCACATCATCTCTGAACTACTCCATGAGCCATATCCTCTCTGAGCAACTCCATAAGCCACATCATCTCTGAGCTACTCCATGAGGTACATCATCTCTGAGCGACTCCATAAGCCACATCATCTCTGAGCTACTCCATGAGCCACATCATCTCTGCACTACTCTATGAGCCATATCCTCTCATAGCAACTCCATAAGCCACATCATCTCTGAGCTACTCCATGAGCCACATCATCTCTGAGCTACTCCATGAGCCACATCATCTCTGAGCTACTCCATGAGCCACATCATCTCTGAGCTACTCCATGAGCCACATCATCTCGGATCTACTCCAATTGCTCCAGCGGCTGTTATAACACTCCGTTCCCACGTTTCATTTATTCCCTAGACTGTACGTCTTTGAACGCTGCCGTTATGATTTGTAAAGCTCGAGTTTCTTACTGCGTGAGAAATTGTGTTGGTTTATCAACCCTTGTTTAAGATACTCGGTGGGAAACTCTGTTATGTGTATTTTTTCAGATAGCCCTCGGATTAGATTAGGTTACGTGTCCGGGAAACCGTCGCCAAGTGTATCCATTTGTGCTTGTCCTTCAAAGTAACCAAGACACTACGAGCCACATTATCGAATGCCCGGCAATTTGGTGCCGGGCATTCGATAACAAAGCGGGTCATGTTTCATTCTCATAGCCAATGGTAGCCCTTTAGGTGTAATGAATTTAGGGCGGAGTGTATGATTCTACATAACGGCTAAAATCCCTTGTGTGCCAATAAGACAGAAGAAACCAGGGTGACACACCGTCAGAGGTTTAACAAACTGTAGAGCTGTTCCCTCATTGTAGAATTCTATCCTCACACATAGCGCATGGCACACCTCTTCTGCGATGTTTTCGGTCATTCGAGTTAGCTTGCGAATTAAGACATCACTTTGTAGACTGACAGCACGGGAGGAGGTAAGTCTCATTCGAACAGTGACAGTCTGGTTATCCCTGTTATATACGTGTGACAAATATAGGTGTTATATGGGTTGTTATTAACTCAGTGTAATACTCTGCTAGATCATAATATTGATGTCATAAATAATAAATTTATTATTCATCTCGTTCAATGTTGCATTTGTATTTGTCTACAATTTGATATGTTCTTTTATTTTTCAGGGCGGGCTTGTCTTGCACATTTTTTTTGCTTGTACGTGTTTGTACATAGGTTCAATTATTACATGTTTCCTGTACACCAGAGGTACACATTTACTGTAATAACCACATTATAAATCGTGTATTTTTGTGCTAACATCAGCAATATTAATATAACAACAATTTGTGTCTGCATTTCTTCCTTGCACTACCTATAAGTCCAATTAATGGCCAGATTGCTATAAAAGTTCGTAACACTGGGGCGCAGCGGACGTGCAACAATTTGTGTCTGCATTTCTTCCTTGCACTACCTATAAGTCCAATTAACGACCAGATTGCTATAAAAGTTCGTAACACTGGGGCGCAGCGGACGTGCAACAATTTGTGTCTGCATTTCTTCCTTGCACTACCTATAAGTCCAATTAATGGCCAGATTGCTATAAAAGTTCGTAACACTGGGGCGCAGCGGACGTGGCATTCCGAAGCAAATAAAGTAAATTTATCACTGTAGAACATTAATAAAAAGCTTCAGCACCCAAAACATTCCTCTGTCAAGACACTAAAACCAGCCTAGTCTATACACCTCTCACGCTACGCTACCATAAACAAACTATCATGGGTGGGGTGCCTGTCCGATTTCCTGCCCGCACGTGTAGGCAGAACGGAGGGCAACATAGAACGGTACTGGGTTGCCCGTCTGCCAATTCCTGGTAGCGCAACAAAAGGACAGCCCGACGACATGCTGGGGGGGAAGCAGACTCTCTCTGCCAGGATGGTCTGTTCTGACAGACAGCGGGCAAGCCACGACTAACTGGCTGTTAGAACAATCATAGTCAATCGCGTCGGCCAAACCCGACAGCGGCCCAACCAAAAGCGTCACTTCACATACTGCAGGTTCCCTTGACGCATTGTTGAAAAAAGAAAAAGTGAGTAATTTACTGTCTTGAGAGAAATCTGAAATACAATCAAGATAATTTTGAAATTTTCCGGTAGGCCGCTCCTATGTACGAAGTGAAATTAGGGCGTTCTTGAAAATGAAATCGGTAACAGCTTCCTCACAAAAGTTTTAAATATATCCGTTCTCAAATTCCTTAGCAAATGAGTCCAAAATCAGTTTTGAAGTGAATTCAAATTGGTGCGCGTACATTATTCGACCTATTGTTCTAGCACCATTTATCGAAATTGTCGTCTTGCAGCTAATTCAAGCAAAGCGGATCACGGTGGCGGAAAGGGAATTCTGAAAAGTACATAATTTTTTTTGTTGTCAAAAATTGAAAAATATGTCGGAAAATGTTTCTGAAAACAATGTATATAATTAATAAGATAGTGCGTAGCTCACCGGTGTAGTATATAAGTTGTAGTATATAAGTTATTTCTGTGCAAATTGAAACGTAGCCCACGGGTGATAAAAGTTTAGATTTAGTCGATCACTCAAAATATGATTATTGGTTGAAAAATTCCAATCACTCTTCATTTGCAAATATTCAGAAATGTGACGTGCTTAATTATAAGATGTGCTTATTGTCATTGAAACTTTCGAGTCAGGTTAAATCGAGTTACGTCAGGTGATCGCCATTCCTATTGCTAGATGTGCGCTAATCTATGTCATGTAATTTGAAGTTCTCGGTGACGTGTCTAATAATAAGAAATGTTTTCACCATTCCATGTCAGGCCAATTCATTGCAAAAAATGGTAGTGTAAAGATCAAGGTAGTGTTTTTAAGTGAGAGTTCTACAGTCTGTAATTTTAGGAAATGTCTGTCATATGATGGGATAGACCTCCACGTGAACGATGGGAGCGCTTTAACGATGATATATGTCTGCGTGAAACGAGTGAACGCGTGAATAGAGGAATCAATGAACAAACCATCACAACCAACTCACAAAACAATAACAAAAATAGCATACTTTCAATAGCTCGGTAAATAAAGGGAGACAAAGCTGCGTAAATCGTTCATAAGCGATAATTCCTGACTCAGGTTTGGAGGGCAATAAAAAAGCGTGAACCGTCTTAGTTTTTCATATTAAAATCGAGCAAGTGGCCCTTTTCTGGGGAGGTAAGATCTGACATGCGTGCAGACATAAAACCAATACAGGTGTGCTTGAGTCACCTCTGATTCCGCATAATAAAAGGGAAAAAAATTAAATTATCTCGAAGCTTAACCCTGTCGTGGCCACTGTACGGATAAATGCTTCGAAAAATAGGCGAACGACAACCCACTCAACCTCCGGGTGACAGGTCGGGGAAACACGTTAGAAGTGTACCTGGCATCATGAATTCTAACCCCGCTAACCCCAATTTACCTGATTTAGCTTAACGAAAGTTACAGCAACACACAAGTATGACAAGCGTTAACAAATAACAACAAAACAAATAACAACAAAACATCGATGGCTCAATATGAATGATTTCCCTCTCTACTAAATGTGAAATGTATTCTGTATCCGAGTACCTTAAGTAAAAGCGATGCGCATCCAAGGTCTATATATCAAATCGCTTAAATGTTATATAGGTAGTTACCAATTGGTATCAATAAGATGTGTGAGGGACCACCCGTTACCTCCGTGTGATGTTTACGATGTTTATAACCATGTGTACGCATATAAGCAACTAGTCATGTCTCCTAAATCGTGAAAGTTATGTTGTAAGCTTTGTTATCTTCTTCCCTTATTCATTCACTGTTAACAAGAATGAACACGCGTGGGAATGAACAAAATAGCACCAATCAATGCAATAAAACTAGAAGACAATCTCCATCCAATCGTTCCGTAGCCCCAGTCAAACAGGCAAAACGTTGTAATGATCGGACCAGCGAATTGTCAAGCAGCATGATTGGAGGCTTCAAGGAAACAAAACAAAGACAGTCATGTTGCACAAAACTGGGTCAAGTTTTTTCGCTATCAATCTTATTGTGAATCACTTGCCATAAAATACTATGCTGCAAGCAGACCGCGCACCAAGAGGAATTGTTTTTCTTGACATTAAAAACAACACACCCAATCTTCAATCACATTCGAGTTTACAAACGATCGGCGCGACACAATCACAACGATCCATAAAATTAAGTAGTTATACAGATACAGACACTAGGCCACATCCCCCAGAAAGGGGGGTGGCCGACAACAAGGCACACCTCACACTCTTATACGCTCACACTAACACAACTTAGCCCTTTTGTGCTAAAGGGTCCGGCCTCAAAAAATCATGAAGTTGCCCAGTTTTCGTTACCAGGCCCTGCGCGACACATGTGTTACAAACTTTTATAGTTATTAGTCGTTAATTATTACTTATAAGTGGTGCAGGCCATGCGCGACATTTTCTGTTCAGGTAGAAAACGACACAAACAAAGGTGAATCACCCTGGGACAGCAGGACCCCGCGGTCAACGAAAAGACTGACATCGAGGACGATGTCATATCAATAAGACCAGTGTTACGAATTTCTATGGTTATTAGTAGTTAATTATTACTCATGAGTCGTGCAAGGTTTAAATGGTGACACGACATTGTATGATATTAATAATTTGTTGATATTAACAAAAAAAACACGATTCAGAATGTGGCTATTACAGTAAATGTGTACCTCTGGTGTACAGAAAACATGTAATAATTGAACCTTTGAGCAAACATGTATAAGCAAGAAAATATGCAAGACTAGCCCGCCTTGGAAAAGAAAAAAACATACCAAATTGTAGACAGATACAAATGCAACGTTGTCCGAAATGAACAATATGTTTATTATTTATGACATCAATATTATGATCTAGCATTACACTGAGTTAATAACAACCTATGGAACCCGTATATTTGCCACACGTATATAACAGGGATAACCAGACTGTCACTGTTCGAATGAGACTCACCTCCTCCCGTGCTGTCAGTCTCCGAAGTGATGTCTTAATTCGCAAGCTAACTCGAATGATCGAAAACATCGCAAAATGGGTGTGCCATGCGCTATGTGTGAGGATAGAATTCTCCAATGAGGGAACAGCTCTACAGTTTGTTAACCCACAAGGGGCGTGTCACCCTGGTTCCTTCTGTCTTATTGGCACACGAGTGATTTTAGCCGTTATGTAGAATCATAGACTCCGCTCTAAATTCGTTACAACTAAAGGGCTATCATTGGCTATGAGAATGAAACATGGCCCGCTTCGTTATCGAATGCCCGGCACCAAATTGCTGGCTTGCCTAATTTGAAGGACAAGCACAAATGGGATACATTTGACGATGGTTCCCGGGCACGTCCCTAATCCGAGGGCTATCTAAAATAATACACATAACAGAGTTTCCCATCGAGTAACTTAAACAAGGTTTGATAGACCCACGCAATTTCTCACGCAGTGAGAAACTCAAGCTTTACGGATTATAACGGCAGTGGTCAACGACGTAAAGCTTAGGGAATAACTGAGCGTAGAAACGAAATGTTATAACACAGTTCTAAGCCATTATACGAGCTACAGTCTCCCGGAGAGAGCTCACCTTGAAGGGTTTGGTGGTGCCGTTGTAGCTGCTGATGTCCTGCAACAATGACTTGTAGTGGCCTTGGTGCCTGATGCGGAAGGTGCCTTCAGGCGTGTCCTCAGGAATGGTCCAGGAAACCGTAGCCACAGACGAGCCCATGAGGGTGGAGGTGCGCTCCCAGCTAAACCTGGGGGAGTTGACAGTAGATGACGAAAGGGCGGGACTGGGGCGAAAGGCCAATGGAATCAATATAAGTGTCAACCTGATCATGCAGTGTGAATAATTATGTGTATAGCCGCCAACACATTCATTCGGATTTCAATTATCGTGAAGCAACTACCTCAAATCATTACATTACTTTTTTTTAGTGTAAACTTCAATTACATCTGTCTAAGGCCCAGTGATTCCCAAACGGGGTTCCGTGGCCGCAAGGGGTTCCGCGAGTATCGTCCAGGGTAACGCGGGAATCCACAGAAATATGTAAAAACTATTATAAAAACGTTTGAAAAACAAGAAATATTGCAGGCATATGTAATACCACTTATTTTTTCCTTTCAGAGTTCAAAATGTTTATAAGGTTCATGTTTTAAGACTGCAAACAGTCTGAATATAAGTTAGTGTTAGTCTGTCAGTAATAAGCCTACGTACAGGTATAGGTGTGTTGCATATGGTGATACATGGTGACATCTAGCATCTTACCAGTACTAAAAACAGCGAGCCAGCTACAGCTCTTTAACGTTGGTAGAGGTAGGAGGTGACTAGTGAGCAGTCAGCTTCTATAAGGGGAGCGTGTATTGATATTAACAGTCGATATTCAGGAATGTTGCGTTATTTGAAAAGAAAACAACCCACCTCCGACGATGAAAACAGTGATAATAGTGAAACACAGCCAAGTGAAAGTGGGGATTCAAAAATACTCAGCAGGGCTAAATAACAATGCCTTTATAGTGATGCATATCTATCTATTGGCTTCACATGGACTGGAGATAATGACTGTCCTCTGCAGCTGTGCACTGTTTGTGGGAAGCAACTTTCGAGCACTGCAATGGTTCCAGCTAAGTTAAAACGACACTTCAATACCAATCATCATCATTTGGTAAATAAAACAGCTGATTATTCAAAAAGGTTGTTAGAGTCACAAGGTAAGGAAAGTAGATTTTTAGAAAATAAGGTAACTATTAGTAACAAAACTCAAGAAGCAAGTTGACTAATTACCGTACTTGTTGCACAAAAAATGAAAAGTCACACAACTGGGAAAAGTCTTATAATGCCTGCTTGTGAAGTAATTGTCAGGACGATGCTAGGTAAAGAAGCTGCAAAAGAAATTGAAAAGGTTCAAATTTCCGCCAACAACATAGATAGGCGTATTAATGACATGTCCAAAAACATTACATCTATTTTGTCCGATTATTTGAGAAATGCTAACTTTGCTCTGCAGGTCGATGAATCAACCGAAATGTACGATATGCAAAAGATGGGAAAAAAATCTTTTATTTAGTTTTTGTAAAGAACTGACTGGAACAACCACAGGACAAGACGTTTTCAATATAATATCTTCTTATTTTGAATCATTTGGCTTTTCATCGATCGATGTGTTGCAATCTGCACTGACGGAGCCCTATCGATGATTGGTTATTTCGAACAAGCGATTTGTAGCACTTGTCAAGGAAAAGAACACTGCTATCATAACAACCTACTGCTTCATCCACCGGGAAGTGCTTTTATTAAAGACCATTAGTGCCAATTTAAAAGTTCTTGATGTAATTGTGAATATGGTGAATTTTATAAAACAGCGCCCTCTTCAGTTTTTCATATTTTTGCTAAGCTATGCGCTGATATGGGAAAAGAACACGTCACTCTTCTATTACTCACCGATGTTAGATGGCTTTCAAGAAACAAAGTATTAGCGAGGGTATT
Source organism: Gammarus roeselii (assembly GCA_016164225.1). Taxonomy (NCBI): domain Eukaryota; kingdom Metazoa; phylum Arthropoda; class Malacostraca; order Amphipoda; family Gammaridae; genus Gammarus; species Gammarus roeselii. The sequence continues at coordinate 811 of SDVV010014302.1, read as the reverse complement.
TGAACTGCGAGAGGAATTACTGAATTACTTCAAACAACATAATAAAGACGATTTTTCTAACTTCCTTGAAGAAACAACTTGGCAATAGAAACTAGCTTATTAAGCAGATATTTATTCTCATATGAACTCTCTGAACACCGCTATGCAGGGCCCAAAATAAAATTTCTAAACCTCGACAGACAAAAGCTGAAATCAAAATGTTTGAAAAGACCACATTCCAATGGGAAACGTTGAAATGTTTTCGTTCCTAACAAAAGGTTCATGGCGATGTTGATAGCGATGAGGTTATACCTGCCATTATCAGTCACCTAGAATCGCTTGCAGAAAACCTTATAAATATTTTCCTTCGCTGTCTATATAAACATATGATTGGATCCGTAACCCCTTTGTTGAAGTCTCGCAAAATTCATGAAATGCACTTAGTCTGCAGGAGAAGAGCAGCTCACTGTTGAAATGCGATCGAGAATTAAAGATCAAATTTACTAAATTCTCAACAGTTGACATTTGAATTTCCATACAAAATGAATTTCAGACAATCGCAACAAAGGCGGTCGATATTTTACCTAACTTTTCAACATCGTATCTGTGAGGACAAGCTTTCTCTTGTCAAACTAATATCAAGAGTAAATCCAGGAACAGACTCCTTTCCCTCGAGAACGAGCTGACAGTTTGTCTTTCCAAGATTAAACCAAAAAACATTCGACAATTGTACAACGGAACGCAAGCACATAGGTCACACGAAGGTAAGCTCTATATGTTATATTAAAATATTAGCATGTTTATGATATAAACATATAAATAAATATATATA
>SDVV010014301.1:0-14844 GCA_016164225.1 Gammarus roeselii | reverse complement strand
CCAGGCAAGGTCTGGCGAGAGGTTTGGGGAGCAGAAGGATAAGTCAATAGCCGATAGCGAGGCTGTCTGAGTATGGAAGTGCGTTGGTTCTCCGGTGTTAAGGAGCGCAATATCAGAAGACAGAAAGAATGCTTCGACGTGCCCTCCACGTCCATCAGCTGTATCTCCCCCCCAGAGGGGGTGTTTAGCATTAAGGTCACCTATAAGAAGGTAGGGCGCAGGAAGTTGACCAACCAGGTTAGTAAGAAGTGCGCATGAAATTAGTTCATTTGGGGAAATATATAGGTTACAAATAGTAACGGGGCGTTTGAGGCCAACTCTGTGGGCCTGAGCTTGCAGTGTTGTTTGTAGAGGGATTGAGGTGCATGTGATTGCTTGATTTACTATTGTAGCCAGGCCAGTGCCGGGTCAAGCATCGGCTGTGGGCGAGGCGAAGTAGGCTTTATACCCACTGGGAAAAGATGGATTGTACAGCCCCAGGAGAGTTTCCTGGAGACAAACTACCATTGGATTATAGGTTTGGGTTAATTTCAATAGTTCAGCATAGTTCGCACGATATCCTCGTATGTTCCATTGAAGGACGAGGGTATCAGACATTGAGGTTTAGGTTATAGAAATTCAAGGTCTAGGCTTGAGTTGATAAGGTCTAATTATATATCGCTTCCGTAGACTATGTCACTCACGGCCTGTCGGCCGCGTTCGGCGAGTATCGCTAGAGCTTCTCTTTTGGCTAGGAGGCGATGATGAGGTGGGGTGGGTATCACTCAATACTGTGCTCGGCGTATTTCCCTTAGGATCAAAATCCGTAGCAGCTAAGCGAGGCAGAGGGGCATTTGGTGCCTTAATAAAGGCACCCGAATGACATCTGTGTTGAGCAGTAATCTGGCTATGCTGCGCGGGTACCAAGGGTAATCTTGGTTGGGCTTGGAGTAAGGCGGGTTTAACGATGGTGATAGATCTCGGGTTTTCGTCTTGTGTGGCAGGTGAGGGGCGCGTTGAGATGGCAGAGTTTCTTTATGTGGTGCTGCCTCCAATAAAGGCAGGTCGTCGTCCAGATTCAGGTCTGGGACTCCCATTGCACGTCGATCAGCAAGTGATGGACGAGGCGGAGTGGGAGTGGGGGAAGGTATTTCCAGCGGAACTTCCAAGTTTCCGGACAGTGCAAATGACTGTCGTCGTGGGCTTCCTCGATTTCAAGGAGGATGAATGGCGTCGTATTGTAGGTTAGAAGGAACCTTGGTTACAGGTGTTTCCGCTGTCACTGCAGCAAAGATAGCAAGCGGGCGGATAAATTTGGCGGTTACTTGTCTCTTAGCTTTGGGGTAGGAAAGGCGTTCTCTAGCTTGAACAGCGAGTATCTCCTTTTCGAGTCTTTAATAGAAGCATTCGCGTGATGACGCAGGATGGTCCTCTGAACAGTTTGTGTTTTTAGCAGGTCAGTCACAATTGTGGTCATGTACGTCCTTACCACAACAGAGGCATGTACTTTTTATGTTCCTCAATCGGCAGGTATCACGTCCATAACCAACTTTTGGTAGTTGTAGCATCGTCTGGGATTAGAGATTTATTCTCGAACCGAGCACTGTGTGCAGCCAATGTGGACATCAGGAGGCAGAGAACAGAGCTTAAAGGTGAGGATGTAGACCCCAGTGTACTCCTCAACTCCACTTCGCCGTCGTTTCACTCTGTATATCTTGGTGACTTGCTGATCCGCGAGTTCAGTAAGAAAATCGTCGTCGGAGTGGTTTGGTCTGTTTTCAAAATAGATGGTTCCTTGTGTCGTGTTGAGAAAAGAGTGCTCATCAACTTTTACAGGTATATTTAGTTGTTTTAGGTTCTGAATGTTCCTACTTTGCTCCTCATTTTCACCTCCACCAGGAAGGAGCCACTCTTAAGCTCATTGATGCGCTTCGGGGGTCCCCCAGTGCAGCGTGGAGTTGTCGATTAGCTTGAATTGTATTAGTATCGGGCAGATTCTCTCCCGAGATTGCCTTGACGGTGAAAAACTTAGAGTAGTTTTTATTTTGAAAGAGATTTTCGGGTATTTTCTGATTTTCAATGTATCGTTCATGGGGTCTTACACGATTGCGGTGGCTTCTCCCGGGCTTTCGTCCGGAAGCGGCATGTACAGGTCTTGTTTCAAAAGTCCACCCCACCAGAAGTGGGGGAAGGCTGCTGTTGACTAATCATCTCTCCATCAGGCAGTCTGGGATGGAGGGGGTTTACGTCCACTATTTGGGCGCGACCGCCGGGTGGTTGAAGAACGTCCACCAGATGGTGACGCCGATACGTCATTATCTTGCGATAACCGTTGTTGTTGTTTTTGTTGTTGTTGCAATAGCCGTTGTTCAGAAGAGTTGTCCAATGGAAAAGTCTGGGTCGTCAACATTTGCTGAATTTCAATAAGAGAATCCATGAGTTTCGAGGAGCCCCCTCAACATGCCCACGCCCACCTCGGAGCGCATTTAGCAAGTATTTTCTGGCTCTTTCGACGAGCACCACTTGTGAGCTATGTGAGGTTCGTTTCCCCTGCAACACAGTATTCCGACGGTTAAGCATGGCCTTCCAACAGCTCTACCCCAGCAATGGGTTCGCTGAAGGTTGTCCCACCCCCCGGTCCACCACATCGCAGAGGCCTAATGCAGTCATACCATTTACAGCGTTATCCGTCGTCAACTTTGCTACTTTGGCCACCTTGATAGTAGGTGAGTATAGATTCAAGAGAACACAAAAATAGATCGAAAAAAAACAATAATAATAAAGTAGAAGTAAACAGAAACTAAAATTGAAAAAAAAAGTAATTAAGCTAAAATGAACAAAACTAAACTTAGAAAAAGAAGCAGGAACAAAAAATAAAAAAGTCAAAGCAAACAGAAACTGAACTAGAAAAAGAAGAAAAAAACTATGGGGGAAAGTTGTCAAGAGAAGAAGAGAGATAAGTTAATGCAGTTTCAACAAAACAAACGAGGTAAAAGGAGTAACCAAGGTGAAAGCATTACCAGGAGAGGGTAGAGAAGGAGAGAGAGAGTGAAGAGTAGAAAGGTCTGAAAGGAAATAGGTTGTTCACCCCCCCGGTTGGATCGTGACCCCGTGCGACCCGTGAACCAGTAGCTTTAAGGGGGGGGAAATCTAGACAAACAATAATATAACAGTGAACTAAATAGCAATAAAGTGCACGATTGCAATGCGCTAAACACTCTATAAATGGTCTCACTTGACGTCGAGTAAGCCCGTCGTCGTGATGGACGAGCCACCGCTTTCTCTTTGGCCTATGCTGTCGCAGCTCGCAGGCACTTCAGCTGGAGAGGGCCACTCGGAGGAGCAGGCTGTGGGCACACTCTGACTATGGCTTGTGTTGTCACGAGAGACAGCCTTTGAATGGATGGCAGGGGAAGGAATGGTGGTGCTGTTGGGATTCGGTAGGGCCTCTATGGTCGTGGGGATCGGCAGAGACTTAGCACCTGAAAGGAAAATGTTCACTTTAAAATATTAGATTAGAGTGACGGTTCTAGCGTGCTGGAGTCAGCGTCCTTCTGGCGACGAAAGTCAAACCAGAAACTAGTGCTTCATTAAGTTATATGTCTATTCTTATTACAGATACAGACACTAGGCCGAATCCACCAGGAAGGGGGGTGGTCGACGGCAAGGCGCACCACACGTTCTCATATGCTCCCGCTCACACATCTTAGCCCTTTGGCGCCAAAGGGTCTGGCCGGAACACCCCGCAACACACAATCTGGGTCACGAGTGCGGTTCGAGGAACCGGGCCCGACAATGTGACTAGTTCACACCGGCCGTGTCATGATGGTCGGGCCGCCCTACCCACGACCATCCCGTCAACGTGATGCCAAGGGCGAGACGGCACATCAGGGCAGCGTCAAAAGTCAGCCACTCACTATCACTCTCCACTCACGTGTATTTATTGCACGCTTCCTCGATTACTCCACTTTCAAGTCTCTCCTTAATAACGCCTACTTCATACCATGCATCCACCTAAACTTCGGGCTACCTCTAGGCCTACGGCTACTTGCCTCCGCCTTTATCACCCTTTTCACCAATATCACTTCATCCATCCTCACCATGTGCCCGAACCATCTCAGAACACGCAAATCCACTTAACTCCAACTTTTTCACGATCTCCGTTCGGATTCAAACCACGTCGTTGGTGATCATGTCTCTCAGCGTCACTCCAGCCATGCTCTTCAAACATTTCATCTCTAAAAGATTCAACCTTCTTTTATCTTCTGCTCTAACCCCACAAGTCTCAACTTCGAAGAGGATAGTTAAGACAACTACACTCCCATACAACCCTCTCTTTGCTTCCATCTCCACCATACTACATCTCATTACGCTCTTCAGTGCACACAACACTTTACACCTCTCCTCCACTCGCCACTTCCCCTCAGTTTCCACTAGTTCAGTCTTTCCACATGGGTGCCCAGATACTTATAACACTGTACTTCCTAAATCGATTCTTCATTTGGGAGGACACTAATTCTGCTCGCATCGACAGTCCTCGAGTCTCTCATTACATTACTTTTACCCACGTTCACTCGAAGCTTCCTCCTCTCACACACTATACCAAACTCAAATGCTAGCACACATAGCTTCTCCTTCGAATCATCCGCCAGCGCCGTGTCATCCGCGAACAGAAACTGGCTCAACTGCCAACTCCGTCCATTCGCCTTCAACAGCTCTAAGCCACGACCCAGCACACTCGCTTTCACCTCCCTGACCACTCCATCCATACAGAGATTGAACAGGCAGGGAGACGCAGCCTTGTCTCAGCACACCCTCTACCACTCCCAAAGCCACACTGTTCCTCTCCAATTGCGCAATCCATACAGTCTCTAACAACTTCAATTAGCACTCTCCCATACAACTTACCCTTCACACATAACAAACTGATGCCTCTTTAGTAGCAGCACTCATTTTTCTATTTAGCCCTTATACAGCGGAACAATGCAAACACTGCGCCACTCATTTGGTACCCCCCCCCCCTCACAAAACACAAGTTCAGTAGCCTCACCAAACTTTCGACCATTGTTACTCCACCCTTTTTCAGGCTCTTAGTCGCAATATCATCCAAACCAGGGGCTTTCCCTGCTTTCATTACCTCCACCGCTCCCTGCACCTCTTCCCTGGTGATCTCCGCCACAGTCTCTCTCTCCCAAAACTGGCATTAAAGCACCACCACCCACAGCAACAATGTCAGCCTCTCCGTCATCCTCGACATTCAACAACTCATCAAAATACTCGGTCATCAAAATACTCGGCCCACCTCTTCCGTACATCACCACTTTCCAACAACAACTGACCGTTCATCTTTTACAACCTACTCCTACCGGTCTCACATTTTCTCACCCTCTTCACCTCTTTCCAAAACATGTTCTTGTTCCCCTCAAAATTCTGAAACAACCGTCTACCCCACCTGGAATCCGGGTCTCTTTTGGCTCTCGCCACCACCCGCTTCACTTCTTTTCTCTTCTCTTTATAGTTATCGTAGGCCAACCGACCTTGCTTTCAACCACTCCTTAAACGCTCTTCTTTTCTGTGCCTTCGCCAGTTTGACTTCCTCGTTCCACCACTTGCAGCTTTTCCTTCTGCAGCTGCCCACACGAATCTCTTACCGTCTCCCATTCATCCTCCACATCACTCAGGCTCTGCCTTCTCACGTTGTCATATTTCTTCCTCAACGCCTGCTGTAACTCCTTATCCCGGCTTCCCACATTCCGTTCACTCACTTTAACTACCTCTCTTCCTCCTTCCACTCTTTTGTTCCTTTTCCACCTCTGCTCCACTCTTATTCTACCTCCTACCAGCAGGTGGTCAGACACTGCTCCACCTTTCCCTCTCACCACCCGCACATCCAACAGCCTCCCCACCACTCTCCTCGAAATCAGCCCAAAATCCATCAGCGCTCTCTCCACCATTGCATTATGAGCTATCCTTAATCATGTGTACTTGTGGATATTTTGCTTCTAAAACAGGCTGTTTCCAACCACCAACTCCTGCTCCATGCATAGACCTGTCAGGTTTTCTCCACTGTCATCTCTACCAGTTACACCACACTTCTTTATCACATTTTCCACCACTGCATCTCCAACTCTCGCAGTAAGGTCACCCAGTACAACCAAATTGAATTGACTTCCAAACTCACAATACACTTGCTCAGGTCAGCCACGCTCTCGATACACTCGCTCAGGTCACCCACATCAATCTTGAAGACACCTCGTTCCATTCAGTACAGGAATTTCTACGATGTTAAGGCTACCTTAGGAGCAAAACTTGCTCAAGAGGAAGATGAAGAAGCGACAGGAAACAGGGATCCCAAGCATGATATCTACATTCGTGTAGGGAATATCAAGCATGAGATAAGCAAGAATAGAAAGAAGAAAAAAGAGCGCAACTTGACTGTTATTAACCTCAAAAAAAAAAAAAATAGGACCAGTGTATGCACTTGTATGTGTGCAACGACTATTAAGCAAGTTGCTAAAAGGGAAATTGAGATGAGGTAAAGGAAATGTGAACTAAACATATGATGCAAATTCAGGAAAATATAAATTGAAGCGATTCAGTAGGAGGGAGAAAAGGAGAGAAAGAGAATAGTGAAGAGAAGAGGACTATGAAGGGAAAAAAGCGTGTTCATCCGCCTTCCTTCCCGGTTGGGCTGTGACCACGTGCGGCTCGTGAACTTGACAGATACCTAGCGGGAGTTCAGTTTAAAATAAAAGCAGGTCTTCGAAAAAGATACTTGATTTCATATGCAACCTCTACACTGCATGAGAATCAATGTTGAAATGTTACAACAATAGGCTGCAGTATTTGCCTCAAATTCACTTTTCTAATAATTCATCTAATCAGTATACTGTTTTGTGATGCACTGTCTGTTATGACAGTGCTACTTTCACCGCTGCCAAATTGCATGTTAGTGACCAGTGCCTGCACGACCTGCACTGACCGTCAGCGGTGTTCTGAGAGCTGAAGCTGGTGCTGACCTCCACACTGGCAGGCGAGGGTAGGCTGCTGAAGCACGAAATGAGCTCGGGACGCTGCGGGGGAGGGAGACACAGTGAGAGGTAGAGAAATGGGTGAGCGAGTCGAGGGTAAATGAATGCAATCAATGTTGCTGTTGCTTAACCTGAACTCCCCGTGCGATTGAGAAGCCACAGACGTCGCACAGCCCAAATTTCAGGAACCCTCCGACAAGAGCATGTTGGAGGTGTTTCAGCAGGTGTAGGCCTTTATATTAGGCTGCGCCTCTGAAGAATCTGATGCTGTCTCGCGGGCGCTTCTACAGATCACGCACCGACGTGATACTACGGTTGGGCACATCATGACGTGCTCAACTGTATCGGGCGGACCCCGGCACCGCAAACTGAGATAGGAAGGGACATTACCCAGTCTATGCTGATAAGCTGATGCTGATAAGACTTGAAGAGCCGTGTGGTACCTGCACCTCAACCACGGCAGAATAACCCTGTCACCTCTGGGCAGCCCCAACTCCTCCACCTCCACCTCAGGCGGGTGACTTGGTAATACCGTGTTGACCCTGTGTTCATTCAATGCAAGAGCTATGAAAGGTTGAACAACAACAACAACAACGCAGTTGGAGAAGTGGCGTGTTTGGGATGGCTTGTTATGGTAGACAGTGTGAGAATGTCTGTCAAAAAGGAAATTAGCAATAGCAAACCCCTTCTTGTAGTTTGGATGGATGTGTGTGTTGAGTATTTTGTTTATGAGGACGTATTTTGGAACGGTGTCGAAGGCCTATCCAGGGCGCCTACCAGGGTGCATTTGGCTTGCTTCTTTTCGTTCAGGCCTTCATGGATGGTCTGGGTGAGATTGGTGAGGAGTTTGGTTATGGAATGTTGAGCCCTGAAACCGTGTCGCGTAGGGGAGAGTGGGCTTTAGGCATTCATTTTGTTTAGAACCGGCCTCTTCAATATTTTCAAGGGGATCGGGAAGAGAGAAATGGGTTGCTGAGGAGATTTTGACAGACGACGGCTATGTACATGGCAGGTGTAAAGGGGGGATCAATGTTTGGGTCAACCAGTATTTTGTGTAGCTGTTTGAGTATCTTCCTGTTATTTAGATGGAGTGGTAGATGGCAAGTGTTTGAATAGTGTTTGTTGAGTATGTCTGCTTGTTGTTGATTTGATGGTATGGTGTGGGTGTTGGGTGGTAGAATTATTTACCTCATGTGTGTCTGTGTCTATGTGGTTACTGTTTTTGTTGTTGTGTCTTCTGATGAATTTCCATAAGTCCGATGATGAGATTTGGAAGCTGGCATTTACCAGCACGTCACACTATGTTCGTATGTTGCTCACAGATATCTGCATCTATTTATGCGTTAAGGGTTTGAATTTCTTTGATTCAGTCATTGTTGCATTATGGAGATGGTTTCGCTGCTGAATTTTGCCCTCAACGTTGGCCGAGAAAGCTGGATTGGAGGCACGGTCGAACCGTGCAAGTATTGGTTGCATATCTGTGTTGTCAAGAATTGTGAAGTGTTTTCTGACTGTCAATGAATGTGTATTATGTGATAAAGTCTTCTAGAGCAGTTTTCATTGATGTTATGATTTCATCCAAGTCTGCTCTCTTGTAGTTACGAAAAGTATGAGAGGGCTTATTGTGGATTGGGGATCAAAGTCCTTAATTGATAACTATAGGGAGGTGGTCAGACGACATGTCTCGATGGATCGCCAATTGGCAATTTAGAGCGCAATTAGGGGAACAGAATGAGACGTCTGGGAAGGTCTGTTGAGTGTTAGGGTTGAAAGGTCTGAAAGTGGGAGCGTCTGTGCTGTTTAGTGTGATAAGTGAATCTAGTTGGTCAATGAGCATACTACTCCTCCGGTCACCCTTATTGAGAAGCAGATGAGAGCAGCTATAAGTTAGTTTAGCTTTGCATTCAACCCAAATCTTGCAATAGGAAGTGACCTTGCGCTAACACGCATCCGACTCTCATTTGTATTATTCCTGTTTTAATTCCGTTTTCGAATCGTCGACATAATCGTCACATCCCGCATCTAATTATAGTGTTGCATTCATATCTGCTGTCACAAGAAATCACAAAAAATAGAACTAGGGCTAACGGTCCATTTTCCTAGTGGTAAATTCTATAACAGTCCAAGATGGTTCAGGCTAAGCTAGAATGTTGCATCTGCCACACCTCGTATGCCCCCAAACTAATGGATGATTGCCAAGTTCTTCTTTCTCTGCCAGGACTTTGCGTAGCAGTCCCTCAAATGGGGAATGCAAGACATTGCGCTGTAAATTTTGTAAAGCGGCAGAGGAAACCAAACAACTGAAAGCACAAATCAGTCACGCCTTTGATAACTTATCCAAAACAGAGAGAGTCTCATCCAACGGCTTATCCATAAGAGTCAGTCAACACTGAGACCCGATTGATAGCTGTTGAATTGAAATTGGAAAACGTGCTGAAACAATTTCACAAATTTAAAGATCTGATAAGCAGCAAATTAGCAGCTGTCAAAGAAACTGTTGAGGCCACCCAAACTCAAGTGAAAGAACTCCAAGTGCACCTAGACTCCGAACTCGCCATGAATCTTTCGACTCTAGACGCTAAGACAAACGATCGTATTAAACCGACAGTAAACTCAGTCAAAGATAGCGAGGCACTGTACTCAACTGTAGTTAGTAGGAGGCAGCCGCGCTGTGACAATGCAACACACGTCGGACCACAATCTCACCACTTTTGACCCAATACACGTTACCGATTCGATTTATTGCCCGATGAAATGGACTCTCCGAATACAGAGGAAATTGTTGTGATTGGTGATTACAATGTCGCCTCCTTCAAATCAAATCAGCGAAAAGGGAGAATTCAACTGAAAATACTCGGCAAAACCGATTTGAAACTTGACGAGGTTGCAGGCATAATTGCAAAGGAAAGGATACATTCATCTAAGCGAATTATAATACAAGTCGGAGCTAAAGACGTGACGCAGACGGAATCGACATGGAAAAGGTATGAAGCCATTCTAAAAAACATCAAACCTTCACACGCGAACCTCCATGTCACTGGCATCCTGCATCATACGAATCAAAGTAGATATAAGTTAAGCAAGATGATTTTAGTTAACAATCACCTAGCAACTTTCTGCAAAGCCCAGAAAATCTGTTTTTTGGATCATTGGGATACGATGATCGACCCAAAGTACTATTACTTTAATAGAATCACCAACAAGGCTCGCATTAACATGTATGGACTTGATACTATCGAAAACATCCTTAAAAACATCGGCGCTGAACTTGTCAACGAAAATAAGTCAAGAAACGTAAACGATATCATACCAACAACTCCGCCAGCAGTGCCCGACGAAACGACACAGCGACCTCCGCCCGTTTCAACACGAGATACACAACAAATACAAGTGCCCATCAAAACACCACCACAGGTCCTAGCAAAAGAGTTCTTGTCATCAATCCAGTCCGAGTTAGAGGCAGTAGTTGCAGCTCCGCTAGTATAACCCGTGTAAACGAAAGCGAAAGTCTTGGCTCTGACACAAGACCTCAGAGTAGAAGCAAAATAAGTCAAGCAAATCAAGTCAATGTGACTAACGGTACTCTGAAATGTTGTTACGTGAACGCTAGAAGTCTCAGAGACAAAATCGAAGAATTAGGTATCATTGCATTGAATGAAAGTATCGACATAATAGCTATCACAGAATCGTGGATGAAATCGAGCACCAGGCATTATTTAGGCAAATTTACTCTTCCCCATTACTCACTATTTCACAAAGATAGACAAGGCCGAGAGGGCGGAGGAGTGCTGTTTCTCGTGAAAAACAGTCTGCAAATATTAGAATATTAGAAGTCACCATTCCAAACAACAGGCACGACATAGTATCAATCAAAGTAGTCGGTAAACATATAAAATGTCAAATCACTCTCGTCTATCGCCCCCAAACAGCAAGGTTGCAGATATCGATTTTTACAACACCCTCGTCGATGTTGTCACAACACAACACAGTATTGAGCTTGGCAACTTCAATATCCCCGACATTGATTGGGAATCAGACAAATGTACTGCCACCGCCCAACGTCTGATTGATTTTACAGACGATAAGTTCATGACCCAAATAGTGAAGACACCTACAAGAGGTAGCAACATTCTTGATCTCTTATTTAGTGCAAGCGACTCTCATGTCACGAACGTCGAAGTAGGAGAACCACTCGGAACTAGTGACCACAACTGTATCCGTTTTTTGATAGAGCTCGAGTTGAAAACATCAACAGACTGCGATAAAATCCCTAACTTCAGATAAGCTAATTTTGATGGCTTAAGAGAGTCAATGGTGTCAGCAAATATAAATTTCGGACAAGATGTCAATCAATCGCTTGACTATTTCTTGACTGCACTTGAAAATATTGAACATGAGCATATCCCGCGCAAAAACAGGCAAACAACAGCCTATCAGCCAAAGTACTGAATAGGAGAATTGCAGCGCCTTCATTCACAAAAGAAAGCAAAGCACTCGGTTAAGCAGAGACATCCAAATGATGATGTAGCAAAAAATGAATACAAAATTAGCAGACGAGATCTAAAGAGGGGCCTGAAACGTAAGAAGAAAGATTATGAAAATGAAATTGCTGCCAATGTCAAAACTAATCCGAAACAATTTTTTAGTTATATTTCGAGCAAAAAAATGTTAAATCTGTAATAAGTCCTCTCGAGAACGATGTTGGTGAGCTACAAACAGACGACACCAAAATGAGTGTTCTACTTAACAAATACTTTTGCTCTGTATTTACTTTAGAGTATCAGGATATTCCTAATCCTGAGTATATTGTAGCGGCAAAACAAATTGAAGCCCTCACTACAGTAAACTTTCCCCCCACCGAAGTTATTAAATATTTAGATAAATTGAAAGTCGCCAAATTTCCAGGTTCACACCAAATTCATCCCAGAATTCTATAAGAGACTAAAACCGAAATTGACAAATATCTATTAAAAATTTTCACCCAATCTCTCACCAATGGCACCGCCCCTCTAAATGGAATGAGGCCAATGATACCCCAATTTTTGAAAAAGGGGACAAAAAGTGTCCCGGCAACTACCGTCCAATTAGTCTCACCTCAGACATTGGCAAGTTGATGGAAAGTTTGATAACGGATAAGAATACAGAATTCTTAGAATCAAACAAATTGATTGGTGACTCCCAGCATGGTTTTAGGCACAACCGTTCCTGTCTCACAAATCTGCTACTCTTTTTCAGAATTGTAATAAAATCCCCAAACAATATCATTTACCTTGACCTTCAACAGGCCTTTGATAAAGTCTCCCCACAAGCGCCTAATTAGTAAATTGCACAGCATCAGTATTCGAGGTAAGCTCAACAACTGGATAAAATGCTGGCTTACAGACAGACGGCAGCAAGTTGTACTTATCGGAGCTTCCTCCCCATGGGGTAATGTTACAAGCGGCGTGCCTCAAGGATCCGTGTTAGGGCCAGTTCTCTTTATAATTTTCATTATTGATCTTGATAGCAATGTACTCTCAAACATTAGCAAGTTTGCAGACGATACTAAGATAGGAGGAAAAGTGCAAACTGAACTAGAGTGTCAGCAGATCCAACTGGATTTGAACAAAATTGTTGATTGGTCAGAGAAGTAGCATATGAAATTCAATGTTGTAAAGTTATGCACATAGGTCCTCATAACCTCAAGCATGAATATTCTATCTACGGAAAGAAACTCATTCCTGTCACTGAGGAGAGATTTAGGTGTCATCATTAGTAATGACTTAATAAGTAGCATGCAATGTACCGATGCTGCCAAAAAATGCAACAAAATGCTAGGCATGATATTCCGCACTATCTTGTACAATAATCGACAGAGTATGGTCAAGTTATACAAAGCATTTGTTAGACCGTATCTCAAGTATTCCACTCAATTCTGGTCTCCATATCTCAGAAATGACATTATTGAATTAGAGAAGGTTCAACCTAGAGCTACCAAACTCATCCCTTCACTGCGGAATAAATCGTATGAAGACAGGCTACCTGAACTCAATCTTTATTTGCTAGAGGAATGGCGAGTCAGAGGCGACATGATCAAAGTGTGGAAGATTATGAATGGTAAGGAGAACGTCGACCGTGCGAGCCTATTCGCTCTAGATACAAATGGAGTGACTAGGAACAATGGATACAAAATCGTTGGGAAACGTTTCTCACTCAACATCACGCCTAATTTCTTCATGTAAAGAGTTGTCAAAGAATGGAACAAACTTCCAGCGGAGGTTGTAAACAGCAATAGCTACAATAGAAACGTTCAAGTGGCGGCACGATAAGTTCTACATAAATCAACGATAAATAGCTAAATCGCTTCCTATCTTGATGTTATGAAGACAGAAATTGCAGATGAAGCTCTCTTAGACGTTCGACTTCACAACTAACAATCTTGCTTTCAAAAGGCAACCTAGTTTGGGCCAATAGGCTTGTTGTTGTTTTCCTACACGTGTAAACACTTGTAAATATCGTTTTAAATCATTCGCAATATGTTCAAGTGTTTGGCATTGGCTTGGGGTTGTCGTGGTGACCAAGAGAGTGGTAATGGGGTGTGGGGGTGGGGTGGTGGCGGAGTGGATGTAGAATGTGGAGCTTGGGGCGATATGGGCTGCGTACGGGTCGAGGAGCCGCCGCCAGTGAGGCCGCCACAGGAGAGAGGCCGCCCAGAAGTAGGGGTATGTCGGGTGTAGGTGCAGGGAGACAGATATTGTTGTTAATATCTATATTGATGTTACGGGTTGGGTGGCAGTTAATGCATAGCCACCCATGTGGTATGTTTTTATTGTTATGGACAGCATTGTTTTGTGTAGTGTGTCCCACACCCACTGGACACACTGTTATGGACCCACTGGATCGCGCCAACGCGGAGCATTTAAGGACGCCTGCAGGTGTAACATGAGTATGCGTTGGGACCAAAGTTGGCTTAAAGTTCTAAGGAGAAGAGGAAGGAACGACGAGTTTGTTCACTTCCCCACAGGTAAAAATTGTATCTGTTGTGGCTCTGGTGTCTGGTGTTTTGTCGATGGGCCCGGGGCCCGAGTAGCGTACAGGCCACGTTCACGCCGAAGTCGGCGACGTGCTCAAGGGTGGTTGAAGGCCTTCCGTGGATCATCGTTCAGATGGCCGACGCCCCAGCGCCGTCACCGCAAGCAGGCCATCTCGCGTCAGTCCGCCCGACGCTCGCAAGCTCCCTCTTGGACGGCAAATGCAATCACAGAAGTGGGCAGCAAAGCATTGTACAGACGACTGCGATACATCGGGACAGGCAGCGAGACGTGAAAAAGGGCAACGAGACAAAAAAACGAGCAGAGAGACGTAAAACACGGCAGCAAGACGTAAAACACGTCAGCAAGACGTAAAACACGGCAGCAAGACGTAAAACACGGCAGCAAGACGTGAAACACGGCAGCAAGACGTGAAACACGGCAGCAAGACGTAAAAAGCGGCAGCAAGACGTAAAAAGCGGAAGCAAGACGTAAAAAGCGGCAGCAAGACGTAAAAAATTGCAGCAAGACGCAAGAAAGAGCAGCGAGACATCAGGAAGTGCAGCAAGACGTGAGAGCAGGCAGCGAGGCGTTGGAGCAGGCAACGGGATGTTGGAGCAGGCAGCGAAACGCTGGAGCAGGCAGCGAGACGTGTGAGCGGGCAGCGAGACGTGAGAGCGGGCAGCGGGACGTGGGAGCGGGCAGCGAGACGTGTGAGCGGGCAGCGAGACGTGTGAGCGGGCAGCGAGACGTGTGAGCGGGCAGCGAGACCTGTGAGCGGGCAGCGAGACCTGTGAGCGGGCAGCGAGACGTGTGAGCGGGCA
>SDVV010014300.1:0-14844 GCA_016164225.1 Gammarus roeselii | reverse complement strand
CCAACTGTCTCAAACCGCATCAACGTTGCAGACTCTCACCCCCACTGTTTCAAACCGCATCAACGTTGCTGACTCTCAGCCCCACTGTCTCAAACCGCATGAACGTTCCAGACTCTCAGCCCCACGGTCTCAAACCGCATCAACGTTGCAGACTCTAAGCCTCACTGTTTCAAACCGCATGAACGTTGCAGACTCTCAGCCCCACTGTCTCAAACCGCATCAACGTTGCAGACTCTCAGCCCCACGGTCTCAAACCGCATCAACGTATTAGACTCTCAGCCCCACTGTCTCAAACCGCATGAACGTTGCAGACTCTCAGCCTCACTGTCTCAAACCGCATCAACTATGCAGACTCTCACCCCTACTGTTTCAAACCGCATCAACGTTGCAGACTCTCAGCCTCACTGTCTCAAACCGCATGAACGTTGCAGACTCTCAGCCCCACTGTCTCAAACCGCATCAACGTTGCAGACTCTCAGCCCCACTGTCTCAAACCGCTTCAACGTTGCAGACTCTCAGCCCCAATTAATAATAGTTAATGTTTAATAGTTAAATTACAGAAAACATACATTAAAAGATAAATTTTAATATTTTCCACCTGTTGCAACGACTTAAAACAATGCGTTCTCGAGTCATTTGAACCCTGTTCAATGCTTTCTGACATGGGATGAAACGTCTGGAAGTTAACGGGGGAGGTGAATTTATCTATTCAAATATTCCGGTCTCTGCCTGACGAGCCTTGGCGTCTAAATTGTTGGTACTGCCGTTCCATGTTGCTGGATCACGCATGACTCACTGATGAATATAAATAACAATCGGAAGCGTGTTGAACATCGAAGAAAATTTTCACCAGGATGAAAGACATTCGAAGCATGTCCGTAGATTGCTCTGTAGCACTTCTATGCAGTGTATCTGAGTAATCACCTCGATGTTTGTCATTAGTTGTGCTCTGAAGTTATTTACTGCGGAACATCCTTTCTGATGTTTAGAATCCAATTTATTTGTTTATGCACAGAGAAAGAAATGGGCTCTACATCATTGAGACAATGGCGGACAGGTTACTACGGACGTCTAGTATAGTATGTGAGGCGTGAGTAGTTCTGGTTGCATTGTTTACGAATATGATTATTTGTACATTTGTTTTTCTCTACGATATCTTCTCGAAGTCGTACCTCGATGTATTATAAGCTGTTCTCTCGTTATTTTTTGGTCAGTAAATTGATCAATCTACAAACGAACTGTTTGTTTTCGATATACGATACATATACGATGTTATCGATACATTCACGCAGAAAGATGAATTTAAAGCACTCATGACGAAAACTTCACATATCTACACCCTCGTCATATCCTCATCGTTATGAGACTCAGAACGTGACACATGATATCTTTGGTTTAGTGAGAAGTTATTTCATTCGTCATCAAATATATCACTTCAACTACAACAAAGTGCACTGAATCAAACAGCAAGACTGCAATAATAGTTTATGCTAGATGGGCGCCTATAGTCATTGTACACATTTCGCTCCAAGGCCGATAATCCGATCATCAGCAGTTATTGGATGATTATTTACAAGATGAAAATAAGTTATTTGCGAACATCTCGTTGTAAGCGATACTGTCATAATTTTTTAAAAAAGACATGGTAAATGCAAATTTGAGAAAGGTACTAATATTGTCACATTTTGAAACACCATTTGAGTTGTACACCATGGTACCTTACTTTCTTGATTCACTTTATAAGTGGATATAGACGACATGGATCATTATCGACTTTCAAAATAAGCATATATATATTTCTGTCCGTTCTTAAACCTTTCAAACGAGGCCTTGAAAATGCAAAACAGAGCTATAATCCGATTGCGAACACGTAGTGGAGCAGCCCTGCCAAGATAAGGAAATTCGTATCATTGGAATATGGAATACCGTTCACAATATTTTTTCCTCTAAAGTTAGTTTGACAATGTTTTTGTTTTAATTGAAGGGAACATATATGAAGAACTGTAACGGACTGGTTGAAATTCGAGATTAACGTATCATTTTATAACAAGGTCAATCAAACCCTACAATTCCCTTAGTGTCACATTTCGAGTAACTCAGTCTTACCTTTTTCGACACTGCTTGGACCGTCAAAGTTTATTGCCCCGGAGTAAATGCCCTCGCTAAGTGAAACTTTAATTACTCAAATACTATGATTTGTAAGTTCTGTGGCCCAGATTCTGTGCATCCTGGGGTACGCTAACTATGACAGATGATAACGGTATACTTGGTCGAGTGGGGCTCGGGCACGCACGACCCTGCATGGAAAGACATTATTGGGGCGACAAAATGTACCTATAACAATACAGTGTGAGCCCACTAAGTTGACTGTGAGCTGATATGCCTTGTCACTCATATTTGATGAATATATTTGATACAGAGGGAATTTAATAACTTGCTTTCACTATTGGATTCTTTGAATAAGGCAAAACGAAACGTCCGCGACTACGTATGGTTAGTCACTACCATTATGAACAATTTCGATAAATTAGTCAATCATTCAGTAGACAATTTATCACAGTGTCGCATAAGTAACAGACCGGCACTGTTAGTAAGTAGATACATACTATGTTCACCAAATGAGAAAGCATAACTAATATAGACAAAAAAAAAATATTGTTAGGATAAACTTTATACGCCATTTGGGGAGGATCATTAACACTTTATTTTAATGTTTTAGTATTTCATATTTCGTGGGCTCTATTATTTATCTGTACAATTTCTTTATGGTGATCAATTTTAGATTGGTTATATAATTATGTATCGTTGGACACCCGCAGGGACCCTAGGTGGACTTTGCGGTGCGTTAGTTAGTCTAGTCCAACTCACGGTGGGAGGATTTGTTCTCTCCCGGGCGCCTAATAAATGTCCGAGCACAGCTAGGCGTTTTGATAGCTAAATGGTGAAATAATGTTGATGTTGATGTTGAGTGGAAGTTTTGAATGGTACTGTGCGTGGAGGGGACGAGGCGAGTTAAGGCAGTTTGAGGTGAGTGGAGACGAGTCGACTGACGAGGCGACCAGTCAAGACGAACCGAGACTGGTTGAGACTAGGTGACCCCGGAGTGGGGGGTACTCGCGTGACCCGCGGGATTCGAGGGACCCGTGAGTTTGGGGAACATTGGGGAATTGAAAGACAAGGAAGATGTAGGGGGACCCACTTGGACCGTCCCGGGGCCCTTTGGGACACCCTTGAGTCCCTTTGGGACCTTCTGGAAAAATTCTGGGACCCGCTTGAGGCCCCTCTGAACCCTCGCACCCCTGCTTTTCCTTCCCCACGCGTTGAAACTCACACACAGGAAAATGTATGTATGTGAAATGCTTGAGTAGGACAAATAACCATTACAGTCCGCGGATTACTGGCGCAGAAGGCGAGGGTCGCGTCGAGGCTTGTCGAGGTGCGTTGAGATCAGTCGAAACATGTTGAGTCGAAATCATTTGGTCGCGACGAGCCAAGACTGGCCGAAATTATTTGAGACAAGCCGAGATGAGCTGAGACGAGGGGTCTCGACGGACCCGGGAGCTCGGGAGGACTCTGGGACTTGGGTTACCCTCCGAGATTTGTCTGGCTCTATTGAGACCCAAGGGACCTCTACCCCACCCACCCTATCCCTTTGGACTATGAGGGCGAAATCAATAATCCGAGTAGTTTTTCTGCCCGTGACGAGCCTGCCCTTACTTTCTTCTTCACTCTTCACAATTTTGTCATGTATAACAATGCTAGGAAATTTGTGCGGGAGTTTCTGTTTGTGAATTTGTGAATTAGGTGTTTTTGTTCAGTCTGTGGATACGAGATTTATTTCATCTGAGTCTTTATATTGCCTGAATAACTATATTGTACTTCTACTCAACTAGACCGCGTAGCTGAAAACATTGTATTGCGTTGCTGTCGGAGCTGACTTTGTCCGTGTAGCCGTAAACCTTACAATAGTCCCGACGATGCCACCTGTTTGCACTAGTGCACGAACATATTACTCATGAAGTTGTACACAATTGGAAGCTGAAGTTGTTTCGTCTAAGAGTTTTCTTATGCGCACCAGCGTGCGTCTGACATTGCAAAAACTTTCAATTTTTTTTAACTTTAAAAGCGTTCTTTTTTTATTGCACACTAAGGCGTGCGAGCCTACTGGAATCCATGATCATTGAGCCCTACGGGGGAGCCTATTATGACTCGCGTTGAGGCTCTAGTGGAACTGAGGATCAAATTAAATCAAAATAATTTTATACGCTATTTTTCTGACCCCTATAATATTTTCACATAAACAAATCAGAAAATCACAGGGAAGTAACTTTTCCGAATATAGAAGGCCTCTTCGACACAGACTCCAACATCTTTTTGACCTCCCGTCAGCAGCGATGATAAATACTCCTTGCCGATATAAATCAGAGGAGAGCAATTACTGCCTTGGCGCGGGGCAGGCGGGACCCCAAAAACACGACCGAGGGCCATCCACCGCAGGCCAGACGTGATTATTCAAAATGCAGCATAAGAGCCATACGAGGGTGTGATCGAACTGCTGGTAACGTAGAGGAGTGAAAATTCTCACAGCTGGCATGTATAGTCAAGAAGCAAACTAACGTATGAGGCAAGTTTATGACCGTGCAGAAATACATCGACTGATGAAGCACAATTCTGCAGATGAAGGCCCATTTATTTTCTTGAGAGTTTCATGGATCAGCTCTATGGCAAATTGTAACCATCCGTTGCTAGGAAATTGTAATTATGAGAGCGTGTCGTAAGTGCGAGTTACTCGTGGCAATTTTCATATTAATAAAGACAAAAAGGACTTGCGACAATAATTTTTCGATTTGACAAGGAGGTTGTGGTCAGATTCAACGTCAAACTCGATTATTTTGTGCAAAATAAATAGACAAGCCTGGTTCCGGTTTCCGTAAGCAGTAAAGTTATATAAATACGTCTGTAAACGAGATTTGCATATGAAGCGTGAGATGCAAAAAATTAGTTTGTGCAGTTCTGAAGAGATCCAGCAGATTTTGAAAGAAAAAAATATCTTCTGAAAAATGTGAAACCGTCATAGATGCCGTGTTCAGATGGGAAAGGAATTCATCTGGTGTTTGCCGTGAGAGCGGGTGTAGAATGAAGGCTTGCATGTGTTGGAACGATGAGAAGAACAGATGCCACCGTCCTTCTCTTGACGAAGAAGGACAGTGGCATCAGTCGATTGCTGTTGGGAACACAATGAGAAGGCTCGCGACGAAGTTGGGAGCCAAAACTCTATATGTGAGCCTCGGTCATGAGCTTCGCCCCATACAGTTAGGTTTTTCAACCAAGGGAGGGTGTGAGGCAGCTGCCCATGCAGCCAGGCGTATTTGACGAGCTGCTCTCTCAGAAGATTCCATCGTAAAATTGACATGCGCAACGTTTCCAATTGTATCAGAAGATTCACTTTTCTGACAGCGGGTCGGAACAGCGTTCCAGGAAATTTCAGACTGCTTTGACAAGCATATTCGCAACCAACAACAAAATATTACGTTGAAGAAGTGTTGCAGTCATAAACTGGTATTCAGCAAATGAGACCCATTTGGACCGGCTATGTTCTCTCTGAGGGTTGACGAGGTGGCCCGAACTATTGAGTCAGAGTTCAATGTCTGGTACATTGATAATGCCACCCTTAGAGACACACCAGAGAAAGTACTCTGCTGGGTGCACCACTCTCCGGAAAGGGTTTTCCCGATGCAAGTGATCACGCGATTGAAACAGACAGTCACCAAGCATTTGTACGTTTGAAAAATTGTATTGACTGTCATGAACTACCAAATTTGCTCAGATCATCGACATGATGAGTGTCTGAACAGTTTCAATTTGGTGTTGACGGGTGCCGTCACTAGGGTCACCAATATCCTCCTAGACGACAGATCCTGGAACCAAGTAACTTTGCCATTAAGTCATGGAGGCCTCAGGTTCAGAAGAGCAGGAGATGTTGCCCTTTCCGACTTCATCTCGTCGATGCATTCTGTGAGTGACTTAGTCGATGCCGTCTTTTCCGATGTGCACATCGTGGCTGACACGGAAGAGCTGCCGGTTTCTGATGGGATGAGGTATGAGCGAGGTATCGATTCCCTTATCTTGGAAGGGCTATACTCGAGTAAACGGAAAGTATGCGACTTGCCTGTGATAGAGAGCACACTGAATGGTTTTCTTTCTTCTGCGGATTAAACGTCGAGAGCACGCCTCCTGCCTGCATCCAGCAGAAAGGAAAGTGGTCTCTGGATGCATGCAGTCCCTGCGCTATCATAGGGGACTCAACTAGATCCAGAGACACTGTGCATTGCCATTGCTCTGAGGATGGATCTTAAATCTGCCAACAACATCCGTGTCGCTGCAGTCACAGAATAGACGAGCTGGGACTGCATGGACTATCACGCAAGTACAGTTCCCGCCTCTTCCCCAGACACTTGTCGCTGAACGTCATCGTCAGAAGATCTTTGCAGAGAGCGTGACTGCCATCGGTGCTGGGAACTTTGGGTTTGGATAGAGGTGATGGCAGGAGACCCGACGTTTTCCTCTACAAAATTTTAAGAGTTTGTGTTGGGACAGTACTTGTGTGGAGACTTATGCGGAAACCCATTTGATAGGTTCTGTCATTTCACCTGGTTTTGCAGCTACAGAGGCAGAGACATGTGAGGGCAGGAGGTATGCCAATTTGACGCGACATTTCCACTTTGAGAAAATAGTTATGGAGACGACGTAGGTGTATGGCGAGTCAACTGCACGAAATGAGAACTAGATCGTACGTAGATTGGAGGAGGTAACGGGAGATTCACGCGAATCTCTGTGGGTTTGGCCCTACAGAGAGTCAACGCATTCAGCATTCTACCAGCAGGGTATTAGGCCAAGGAGAGGTTTTAGTGAATCGGAGGGCACCTCCACTGGGCGATCACATCCAACCCCAAACTTCGCTCCTTACGGGTATTCCTGCTTCCCGAAGGTTTTTGAGTTTAAATTAAATTATTTTTATCCACTGAGTTCCATCGAGTTCCAGTACCAACTAAGAAGTGCAGGAGGCGGCAAACTGAATATAACAGGTCAAATCCCTTGTTTGGACGACTTTGCGACTGAGTGCTGAAGAGGGTGAAGTAACAGTTGTCGGATGCTAACTGAGGCTACTTAATCTGTCCAATGTGTCGTACGTGAGGCCGATTGATTGACGCAACGCCTTATTCCACAGTGTTAGGGTAGAGGAGATATAAATGACCGCAGCTACTGAAAAAGGTATTCGTCCGTTGTGTGAGGGATTAAGTTGCATGGGAGAGTGCTAATCAAGACAATTATAGACAGTACGGATTGTGCAATTGGCAAAAAACATTGTGACTATGGGAAATGCAGCGGGTGGGCAGATCAGATAATTGCATTGCGACAAGTCATTGAAGGGTATCTTGCAAACAAAAAGGATGCGATCTGCACCTGCATGGATTTGGAAAAGGTAAACAATAGGTTCAAAAGGAAGGTGTTGACGAAGGTGCTGCGTTTGTATGGACGAGTATACGATAGGTACCAAAAGAGGTGTTGTGGAGGGTGATATTTTTTCAAGTTCGGTAGTGCCTCTATATTGTCGGCAGAGAATGTGCCAAAGTTGTAAGCGAGGTGTTTGTTTGGTTCACAGAGAAAGTGGGACTGCGACAAAATAAGTTATTTTTCGCTTGCTATTAACTTCTACATGGAGGTGAACGTAAGTGAATTGGGTGTCGAGGTTTGTAGTTCCGAGTTACAAGTTGTCGGAGTTCGCAGCTGAGTCAGCTGATGTTTACGGATGATGCGGTACTGGGGGTAAATTCGCTAGTGTCGGAATTTGCTAAAGCAACAAGAAGGTTGTATGGAAGGGTAGTTGTCCCAGCTGCTCTGTACGGCCAGAGCCGTAAAGGCGTGAGCGAAAGAGAGAGAAAGGTAGAATATTTTTGAGATGAATTGTTGAAAAGTATAAATAAAATTACTATAACGCGTTTATTCACGTTATGCCTCGTGGTATTCTCGTACAAAGTAATTCCTAGTTCTGAAATAAACAGTAAATTCTTGGTACAATAATTGTTCGAGCGATGTACTTGGTTTTATTTAAAACTTGGTAGTTTTGGCGGGAGTGCATACATGACATTAGAATAGCAGGAATACATACATGGTGTTAGAATGACTGGAATACATCCATGGTAACAGATTTGCGCAAATTCAGACATGGTAATAAAATAACGGAAAAACATACATGGTGTTAGAATTGCGGAATTACATACATGGTAATAGAATGACGGGAATACATTCATGGTTTTTGAATGATGGGAGTACATACATGGTATTAGAATGACGGTAATACATACATGGTATTAGAATGACGGGACTACATCCATAAAAAGAAAGAGAGAGAGAAGAAAATGTTTATTCATTAGATGCCTCGTGGTATTCTATTAGGAATATAAAGTATGTGTTAAGGATAAACTATGCCTTGAGTTGAGGTACAATTGTATTGAGCAATGTATTTGGTTCCAAATAAAACTTGGTAGCTGTGTGGAACAAATGAGTACGTTCGGGTCCGTCACAATTCTAGGTTCAATCATACACAAAATGACATGTTGTTATTTATTCACAATACATTTCTACACAATAAACCTAAAATAACCAGTTAAGACCATCGTCTCAGCAAACAATATTTCATCTTACACGTGTACAAGTTTACGCGCCGTCGATTTTTTTTTACAATTTTTATCGTTGGACTAGGGTTCATTTCATAACATATCCATCATTTAAAGCGTCAGAATAGTATAATATAATTTCTGAAGCGTATTAACAATTACTATCTGGAAAAATTAGCATGAAAGACCAGCGTTTTGAAGGAGAAAGAATATTTTGTCATTCTGCTTGTGTGAACACGTTCTAGTACTATTTCCACGCAACGTCAACTCTCCCGGCTGGTCAACTTCCATAGAACAGGCGATTGTTGGCATACAATAGTTTGGCTAGCTAAAAAATGTATAAATTTAGCTCATATACGTGATTGTTATATTACTTGAATCGGCGGTCACACTCAGCTGTTGAACTTGAACGCGTATGCGTGGCAAATTGATGAATTCTTCTTCGTTGAGAAAATGTAGTTCATAGGATATTTTCAATCATTTCTTTCTACACAGTGCTTTCTGAAAAAAACATTACAACAAATTTAACATATAAGAGTTCAACGCAACTTGTTACTGAGTAATTGAGACAGGGTATGAACGGTAGGGACACATCTTGCTTCCATATCTAAACATACGAACACGACACTTTCCGAAACATGTAACGAGGAATGAGCTATCAAAGTGAGTTTGAAATCCTGAATAATTATGCACCATTTCCTGATGACACAAGGTGTTGCGAGAATTCTTCGTTCAAATTGACAGCTCAATACATTTCGTAGATGAGAATGGATCTGGGTGAGTGAAAGAGCCACTGCAATAACAAACGTACAAACAAATCTCTATTTCCCCCAGAGACTGTACGGTATTCATGAGGCACTTTAATACAATGCATAAGTATGCACGACCAATCAGGGAGTGCGTAAAATGGTATTCAATCGAATGAGAACCAAATCAAATACAAAATCGTGTTTATAGAACGGGTATATCAATGTTATGATATCTTGAGAAGTGTTTTGCATTATCTGGGTTACATCTTATAGATATATTCTACATAAATGGAATCTATTTACAAACATATGCCAAATGCAAGTGAGTTCAAATCCTGCGTAACTTTGCGAACACCTTGGGTTCCGACAGCTTTTAGATGACGTAAAAAAATACACAACCCTGTGATATCGGTGGTTATGGTTTGGAGCCTCGCACGTTGTGAGAGGCCGGCGTATCCTTGCTAACAAGTTTTAGACATGCTTACTTATTGTAATCTTATTAAAACCTATTATATTTTATTTTGCTGATGCTCGTCTTCGGGCGAGAAGTAGAGTGGAACATGTTTTTCTAAAGAAAGATGCATTGGTGGAATTTCTTATATCACATGGTGGACTGTTGTAAATTTCAGGACCTGAGACTGAAAACC
This sequence comes from Gammarus roeselii, assembly GCA_016164225.1. NCBI lineage: Eukaryota > Metazoa > Arthropoda > Malacostraca > Amphipoda > Gammaridae > Gammarus > Gammarus roeselii. The sequence goes on along the minus strand of SDVV010014300.1, from coordinate 4,770 downwards.
GACTCTGATCTTGTCAGTGTTTTTCTGAACTCGGAGTTGAAGTCATACCCGTTCCGCGTTAACCGGTTGTGGGCTGCTTCACGATTCGAGAAAAAATTACCGATAGGACATGCCAAATTTTCTCTGGATTTTCCAAATACGAATAGCTTCATCAAGTTCCAGTCGCCCGTTAATGTTTAACCAGTCAAGTGTGTTTAGCAGGAGGTTCGCGTGATTGCTTTTCGTAAAATTTCCGTCATGAGCTTCCTTTGCAGTGAAAATCAGCCAACGTTAAATATCGTAGAACAACGTTCTCCTGCCTTTTCCCCATATAATCGGACAGTAGTTTAAATGGAAAACGATCAATGCATTGATTACGATATGCCTCGATTTAAAGTCTAGTTGTTTTTTGCTTCGATTGAGGTATACTGAGGGATTGAATCAATAATGACGTGGTTCAATTTGGAACGGGGGTGGTGAGAAGGTTAGTTGAATGAGTGAATTCAAGTGTTATTAGGTGGGTCGGACATTTTATCAGGATATATGACGGTAGATTGTAGAAAATGGTTATAGAAGCAGAGGTCATCGGGCGTTGGACTAGAGGACGATCGACAGTACGGTGGATGAATGGCTTAAAGCAAGCTCTAGAGAGAAAAGATATCACTTTGTAGGTAGAGAGTCTGCAGTGGATAATAAACGAGAATGATGAATTGTGTGAATATATAAGTTTTGGCGCTGTCCTGATGCACTTTCTCGGCCTTAGCGTCTCGTTGAGTAACGGGATGGACGTGGGTGGAGGAGGTCATGGAGATTATGATGCATCAGTGCTAAACAAGTACTTTAGAATCTGCCGACAGTCTCTTTGAAACTCCCACCGTGCAAAACGTGTGTGTTGCTCTGTCCTGAGAAACCCCTTTAGCTTCCAAAGAGCTAAGTGTGGGTATGAGGGTAAGTGTCGAATGGAGTCTGAGGGGCGTCTTTGCGTGGGTCACAACAATTCTGGGGGATTCTGCCATGAGTCTGTATCTGTCTTTTTTTTCCTTTTGTGATCAAATCAAATATGAAGCAGGTCTAAATAACTGCGGCTGAGTGCAATTTCCTTTAAGGTTAATCAAACGGATTGAAACCAAAAGGTTATCGAGAAACGTATTAATTTTGTTATTGTTTTGATTTATCTGTCTTCTGATCAGCATAAGGACATTCCTTCCATTTTTATTTTCCATTCATTCTGATAAGATGAGTTTCTGCAAAAAACGATTCATCCTCTCAGGCTAATAGTTTATTTTATCATTGAGACCAGTTGGAGAAACTCCTGCCATTGCATTTGCATTTTGCAATTAACCTTGGCTAATTCCAGCCAAGAGTCTACGAAGGCAGGCTGCCAACAGAGCAGGCAGGGGTTAGGGTGGGAGTAGGACAAGATCAGTCCTGTGTGGATGCAAGTGAGAAAATTGGTTAAACTTGATCCGGGGTGGCTGCTCCTACGCTAAGTTTTCCAGAACCCATGTATTAGCGAGAACTTTAATATCGTACAGATACAAATGAGTCCCCCATGAGAAGGCCGAAAATCGGAACCGCTCTCTATCAAACCATCACATTGTCATAACTGCCGTACTAATGTTGTTCATGGAACTGTTACTGATCTGTCAACCTAATTAACTCTCACAATTTTTATTCCCAACTGTTCGATCAGTATATCTTCTATACATTCGCTATATAACACATCCACCGCCAGGATTGCGACCTCTTGTCAGGTTGATTGTGGTTAAGATGAAGACAACTCCTGTTTATATTTAACTGAAGAGGAGGTCATGTTTATAATCGTTGATTCAAACCCTCCCAAACCACACAGCGCCATAGGACTAGATTAGGCGATTGGTCTGGTGAGATAAAATGGAACAATATGGTTTCATAAAGAGTTTCATGATGGGCGGTCCTGCAATTTCCCCACAGACCGGCTGTGGCGTTCAGGTATAGAAACCTCGAATCTCGTCAGATTAATTACTCCGTCCCTTTCCCAGGACATGCTAGGTGGTCTAACCTGCACGCAATCAGAGAAACGTCTTTTTTTTCTTAAATGTACTGTAACTGTCCCATAATTCGGCTGGAAAAATCTAGTACAATCGTTTTATGTAACAGTCATGGCGTCATTTGTTAGAGTTATATGAAAGAGATTTTTTAAATCTTCTACTTTGTATCGTTTCAGGCAGTAATCAGAAGTTTAATGCTCCGTTTTTAGAGTTATTTTTATTCGATGAATTTTGGAGTAGGATAAATTCCGAACAAATTTAAAATTCAAAAGCATGTAAAAACTGTTCGTTGAAACCATCGTGGTTTTCTCCAATTACTGATCAAAATGTTGATACACTCTCACAGGTCTGCCGCTTCTACGTGCACAGTTGTAGGCACCACCGACTCATTTTTTAACGGTGACTTACCTACTACCCAAGCAGAATATAGCCCAGCCTGGCGATCAAAAGATTCTTAATCTCGAATGATGGAATGGCACAATCATCCTTTACGAAAATAGATTCGACTTACTTGGCGTGAACCAATGAATCAATTTCAGATGGGGTAGTCCTTAATATCTTCACCTTGCACTTCACGAATAAAATATCTGATTAATTACCTGGAATCAAACTCGGTTCTACTGAGTGGTAAGCGACGGTTTGTGAAATCAAAGATTTGAACATTCCTTAAACAATGACATATTGAAAAAAGTATTATTTTATAGGTCACTGAATATCTTCTTTGGGCCGCTGCTGAGTCCCAGAGGACTAGTTACAATCGATGTCATAAAATAATAATTGGTTATTACTCTGGAGAATCGGGTCAAGCCCGATAATAGCTGTCATTTTCTGAATAACCGCACTGACTTTCGTGCGCTCAACCTACAAACTGGTTCCAGGCGGTGGCATTATATAAGGGTAGTCGGTGAGAGTTCATCCCCATGGCCTTTAATAACAGACCGTCATTAATATTGAAGAGATTAAATGGCTCCAGTAAATGCATACCTGCTGATTAGGGTAGTTTGTGGGGTCATTTGTTCCCCTCGTCGCATGGTTCTGACGACAGAGTTTAAAAACTACTAGAGGAGCAACGCATGCATGACGCGTTACGCTTGAGTGATCAGTTGCAAGATGACGGGTTGTAGGTTAAAAGTATAAAGTGTGAATGAACTATCCTGGACCACTCACCTCGGGAGTAGCATCGTACTGAATCACAGCACCCTACCCGTCGTTAATATTAAACAGATTAAATAGAACCATTAGAACGAGATTTGGCTTTGTAACCAGGTCAACTTTCGATGAGGATTATTTACGCCTATGTTCCTCCTAAGCAGGCAATTCCCCAAACTGACATGAAATACTCTTCGTCAATCCAACTACCCTAAATTTAAATGTTTGTTGCCATGGTACTCGAATACGTGAAAACGTGGTAATTCAATGGATTTATTATTATTTCACTCATTGGTGTTATTCGGACGCCGTATCTCGTGGCAATTGTTCTCTAAATAGGTGGCAGCAGCAAGCTACCAGCTAAAGAGGTAGCTTGGGTCTCACTCCTTTGTTCTTTTTGAATTGGAATTTTCTCTGCTTCGCTCAACTAAGTGGCATCTTACTAAACAAACGTTATTGCTTTTCCATGGTCTTCATTTCATCAGAATAAGAAAACGGAAGAATTATTAGGGGAAAAGGAATTCTGCAATGTCAGGGAAAAATACGGTAGTAGTGAGCAATTGAATGGAACCTATACTTGATCTAGGCTATGTGTGTTAGGGTTCAGCCCGCTTCCCTTGTGGTTGAAACAGACCATAACTCAGGAGTGCATTGTTCCTAAATCCTGATCGCAATTTATAATGACCATGGCATTATTATCACCATCATTACAAGTTCCTGTTCTGTTTGAAAAGTTTCACATCCTCTAACAAAAAAAGTTTGTTGCAGGTGCGGTAAAAAAATGCAGCAGCGTTTAGAGACATAATTACAGTATCAGTTTGCGTACTTTCTCTATTCAGGATACAGACAATACGAATAAAAGTGCGGAAACTATAATATAGACGAATGAACTTGATTTTACTGTTTATTCTTCATGGAGTCCCTTTCGAAGCGCAACATGCTGGTTTAAATTTAGGTTATATTAAAAGCCATCTCAATGACGGTGGTTTATTTAATTAGAAACTGTTACGGCACACGCGAACAAGGGCGGGCTTTGTGCTGACCTTCAACACAAGAAGATTGATTCATCTCCCGAACTGGTTCACGATTGTTTTTTATTCTGTACAGTCGACTGCATATTACAATGGTACCCGTCCTTTGTGAACGATGTATAAAACGCTAGGAATTATTGTTCAGGTATCAGGTAATCGTATTGTGAAGGTCATCTGAGAAAAAACATATGTTTAATAAATAAAAATGTTTATTCGTTTTTAAATTATTAGGACAAAAAATATACGAAGAATAATATATTTCGCGCCATGTAATCGACAATTCACGTCAAGACTAGCTACAATTCATAGTATTTTATTGCATACAACCCTTTATTCGGACAATATTACAAAATATCTAACACGAACTTGAGAAGCGAGATATATTGTCTCCTAACCCACCGTTTTTCAATTAAATTTTCAGACGAAACGAAGGTAACAAATGCTATCATCCATAGTCAGGAAGCACCTCGTTAAAAAACAACTCCACACCGAAGATGAAATTTTTAATATATTAAGAGTCCTGGCTACATCGCACTCACAATTACTTTTCGCAGTTTACTCGAAATCGATGTACATCACAG
>SDVV010014299.1:0-14845 GCA_016164225.1 Gammarus roeselii | reverse complement strand
GAAGCAGGCGTTGGGAAGAAGAGACATGAATGTGGAGGTGGCGAGAGAGCGTGCAATGAACAGGCGTGAGTGGAGAATAGTTGTGAATGGTTGATTTTGACGCTGCTCTGATGTGCTTTCCCGCCCTTGGCATCCCGCTGTCGGGATGGTCGTGGGTGGGGGGGGCCCGGCCATTATGACGCGGCGGGGGTAAACCAGTGAAAACTGTGGGCCCTGCTGCTGACGACGGTTCCTCGGTACATTCGGGACCCAGAGTGTAAGTTGAGGGGCTACCGGCCGGACCCTTTAGCACAAAAGGGCTAAGTTGTGTGAATGTGAGCGTGTGAGGGTGTGAGGTGCGCCTTGCCGTCGGCCACCCCCCTTTCTGGGGGATGCGGCCTAGTGTCTGTATCTGTATCTTGTATCTTATATCCTCTATCCTATCCTATCCATTTGTTCCCTCTCTCTCACTCTTGCCTCCGCTCCCCAGACCGACAAAGGCTTCGACCGGCACGTATGCGAGCGGCAGATGTCAGTGATGCGCGGCCAGATCCTTAACCTAACGCAGGCGTTGCGAGATAACAAGAGCCCCGTGCAGCTTGTGCAGATGCCCGCCGTTATTGTGGAGAGGTGAGGCAGACTCATCACGTCACAGCAATACATTGTGTTAGATAATTAACTGAATGTGCGCCCGCCGTTATTATTGAGGGGTGATCAGATGGTGCTTAGATTACTAAGCAGGCGTGTAAAATCTTTGTTTTATAAGAGATTAAAATCACGAATATTCCTCTGGTTTTAATAATTTTTCATTTTTGCAGCTCCCAAATTTTATTCATTTTACTTGCAACTTTAGCTAGTGCTGTCGTCTCATCTACTCTGCTGTTTCTTGACATCCTCTAGTTGATCTATTTCTATCTTTAATAAGGTAGCTACTTTGCGTTCCTTCTAGGGCATTAAAAATTTCCGAGCAAGGTTTAGGTTAGATTGCACTGTTTGGTTCATAAAACATTTTTCACTGACAGCTTCTCTTCTCTATTCTTGCTTTTGTCATGCGTGACATTTCCTACACTGAGTGTAGATCTCATGCATGGGATCCCCGTTTGCTATGTATTTTTTACTTTTCAAAAGGACTGTGATTCAAGAGCGCTCTTGACCTTATATCATATCTAACCTTGATATCCGGTGTGCTTTTTTCTCGTCTTGCCATTTCTTGGGTTGCTTGGACTGGTATACAGTCGTCCAGCCTAGCTATTCTTCGTGCTATTCATTGAACTTTTTTATTCTGTTGCCCTGGCAGATCGAGGGGCCACGTAGGCACCACCGCTCGTTTCAGGTCCTTCAGCGACACCTTCACGCAATCATTCCAAGAGAAGAGCCCTTTCTTCTCCTGGTGCTGAGCTCCTTCTCCTGATGCTGAGCAGCTTGACTGCAGTGTTTCGCAGCTCATCGCCGCCGCTTCCGACGGCTTAAAACAACACAATTTTCTGTCAATTGTTCTCTGAATCGTTGTATATGATCACTAGTCGGTTATGTCGAACGATAATTTATCATGTTATGTTAACGACATTGATGTGTTAATTTGTGATGATTTAACGGTGGACAGTCGGGGAACCAAGAAAGATTGTGTGTGCTTGGTAATTAATTAGCCAAGTTTAAATAACTTCAATATTTATTTTGAAAATGAAACTCCATTGATGGAAGAATAATATTTTTGTATTTGCGCTTACCTGTGCGTGATTGTTCATATCATCGTATGTACTCCCATGAATTAGTTTGCCCATTTCTAACCATTCACGTGCCACCGCGATGACGTCCCTAACAGATTTGACCAGTTATAGCTACTCCCAGGCCTTTGATCTGACGGCCTTGAGTCATGAATTCCTTCTAGTTTGTTAAGTAGAATAATTTTGTATCGTCTGTTCTTAGTATAGGAAGTATTTATTGCGGTGGTACTGCGTTGCCAAATGCTCGTTTGAATACACATGTTCGAAAGTATTTCATTGCTTTGTAGATGGTTGCTGTATCATATTGGGAAGTATTTCAATAATAATGTGACTGCTAAATTGTGCTCCTTTTCATACAGTAGCCTGCCGTTATGCGCTGGAACTAGCATCCATAAGCCCAAACCGAGTCTGTAGATTTGATTATGCTCTGAGTATTGTTCTCCAGGATTCACCTGAGTAATGAGCTGCCAGAATCTGGATTCCTCAGAGTATTGATCTGCTAAGATCAAGACTCCTCCTACTATTGTTCTGCCTGGTTTATGATTCCTTTTAGTATTGTTTAGTCAAGATCTAAGTTTATCAGAGTGCAAGGTCGGGACTCCTCAAAATTTATCCTTTCAATGTGCAGTCATTTAGGGCATCATTCGCGGTGCTTGGAGTTACTTGACATTGTTAACTTCATTTAGAATGTTTTGCTGCTAGTTGTACTTTAATATACTGACACTTCCGTTACGAGCTAATATTGAGTGAATGCTCATAATTTGATCCTTCTAAAATTTACTGTTCTTTTGCAGTCCTATTGTGATTGAATTTTCGTATCAGTCCATCTCTACGCAAGTTGTATTTTCCATGTGCGATGGGCTTGTATGTTATGTTTTAGTTCTTGCAAACTATTTTCATTTGTGCGTGGATCAATTGATTCTCTCGAGTTTGCTGCAGTGCGTTGGGGGTACCGAAGACGAGGCATGTCGCAAAGAATAGGTTTTACGCCTAACTCAATATTGGTTGTGTCAATCAATCGTCTACGGTGGTAAAATTTCAAATGCTATAATGCTGACCATCGTTTATCGGACGTATCAAATCATTCGTGCGATGATCGTCGTTGAATTTTTAGAATGCGATCATTTTTTGTCGTTGCTCCACGTTTTCCATCTTGAAGATATGTTTGGAAGTGAACGGTTTCATTTCAAGCTTCAGTGATACTATTTATCTTACATGCTTGCTTCTCGAGAGAGGACCACGGCGGCGTCCGTTCCGTCGTCGTGCGTTCAGTATTTCACGCTAATTTCTTGCTAGAGCAGCTCATGGTGGGCGAAAAAAATAACTTGGAAATCTGTGAATTTGGTCAGCTCGATTAAATTCTAGCACTGTTGTGCTAGAATTTTGAGGAGAACAAAAAGATGTTCTGGAAAGAGGTGAAGAGGGTGAGAAAGGGAGAGACTGGAAAGAAAAAAGTGGTAAAAGATGAAAACAGCCAGTTGTTGTTGGAAAGTGGTGATGTACGGAAGAGGTGGGCCGTGTATTTTGACAAGTTGTTGAATGTCGAGGATGACAGAGAGGCTGAAGAGGTGCAGGAGGTGGTGGAGGTAATGAAAGCAGGGAAGCCCCCTGGTTTGGATGGCGTTGCGACCGAGTGCCTGAAAAAGGGAGGAGTAACGAATGTCGAATGGTTGGTGAGGTTACTGAACTTGTGATTTGCTGCAGGCGTGATACCAATTGAGTGGCGCAGTGCCTGCATTGTTCCGCTATATATGGGCAAAGAAGATAAAAATAAATGCTGCAACTCTAGAGGTATCAGTCTTTTAAGTGTGGTTGGTAAGTTGTACAGGACAGTGTTGATCGAAAGGATTGGAGACTGTATGGACTGAGCAATTGGAGAGGAACAATGTGGTTTTAGGAGTGATAGAGGGTGCGCCGATCATATTTTTGCGGTGAGACAGGTCTATGAGAAGTACCTTTCAAAGGGAAAGGACGTGTTCTGGGCTTTCATGGATCTGGAGAAGGCATACGACAGGATTGACAGGGAAGCGATGCGGAGGGTGTTGCGTTTGTATGGAGTGGGCGGACATTTGTTGAGCGGTGCAGAGTTTCTATGTTGGTAGCCGGTCATGTATTAGAGTGTGAAGCGAGGCAAGTGATTGGTTCTCAGTGAAAGTGGGACTGAGACGAGGCTGCGTAATGTCTCCCTGTCTGTTCAATATCTAAAGGGATGGAGTTGTCAGGGAGGTGAACGCGAGTATGTTGAATCGTGGCTTGGAGCTGTTCGAAGCGAATGGGCGGAGTTGGCAGCTGAGTCAATTGCTACTTGTGGATGATACGGCCCTGGTTGCGGATTCAGAGGAGAAGCTATGTAGGCTAGTGTCTGAGTTTGGTAGTGTGTGAGAGAAGGATGCTTCGAGTGAACGTGGGTTAAAGTAAAGTAATGAGATGCTCGAGGACCGTCGATGCGAGCAGAATTAGTGTCCTCCTAAATGGAGAGTTGTTGGTAGAAGTTCAGTGTTATAAGTATCTGGGCTCCCATGTGGAGAAGACTGATTTACTGGAAACTGAGGTAAAGTTGCGAGTGCACTGAAGAGCGTAATCGGCTTTAGGACGTTGGGGATGGAAGCAAAGAGAGGGTTGTATGAGGGTGGCGTCGTGCCAACTGTGCTGTACGGAGCTGAGACTTGAGGGGTGAGAGCAGAGGAGAGAAGAAGGTGGAATGTCTTCGAGATGAATTGTTTGAGGAGCATAGCTGGAGTGTCGCTGAGAGATAGGTTCACTAACGACGTGGTTAGCATCAGAACGGGGATGGTGATGGTGAAGAAGTTGGAGGACAGAGTTGTTTCGCGTGTTCTGAGATGGTTGGGGCACATGGTGAGGCCTAGAGGGAGACCGAAGTTTGGGTGGATGGATTGTGTGAAGCAGGCGTTACGAAGGAGAGACGGGAGTGTGGTGGTAGCGAGAGAGCATGCAATGGATATGCGTGAGTGGAGAATGACAGTGAACGGATGAGTTTTGACGCTGCCCTGATGTGCTTTCCCGCAATAGGCTTATCGTTGAGAGACGGGATGGTCGGGGGGGGGGGGGGGGGGGGGGGGAGGGAGCGGTCATCACGCTGTCGGGCCTTGCTGCCGACACTGACATCGAACCGCACTCATGACCCGGAAGGTGTGTTGCGGAGGCCTCGGCCGGACCCTTTTGCGCAAATGAGCTAAGGCGTGCGAGTGTGAATGTATGAGAGAATGAGGTGCGCCTCGCTGTCGGCCACCCCCTTGCTCGGGGATTTTGGCCTAGTGTCTGTATCAGTACGGCCCTCACGGCATAACTGGCGGAAGGGAGTGAACACCCTCATTTCCCTTCCCTTTGGTCTTCACTCTATTCTCTTAGACCCATCCTGAACTTGATTATTATTTACCTCGCTGGCATTTTATGTTTAGTTGAAATTTTCTTGAACTTTTCTCAAACTCCCGCCAAAAAACTCTCCAAATAGTCGCTTCACGATCCTACATTTCCTTCTTTCGGGTGGCTAAAAATAAGTGTCAAAGTGCGCTCTTTCTTTCATATAACCTGTATTCTATGACTCTCCTTCTCTCGCTTATTTCTATTCCTGCTGTTCTCATGCTTGAGATTTCCTACACTAAGTGTAGATCTCGTGTATGAGATCCCAGTTTCCTGTCTCTTCTTCAACTTCCCTCTCGACAGGTGTTTAGGCGCATTGTCCCAGTCACTTAGAGAACTATTGCGAATCCTTGAGGCTCTGAAGCTGGGTAGGTTGAGTGATGAGACTACTTGCGGCTATCCGAGGAGTGATGGCACTACATAGCCTGAGCATCTCAAGAGTTCCTGAACCTCTTGTGACATTCGTAGCGTAGGCTGAAGGCATTGACTTTCCGCATAGTAAACCCAATTATTCTAATCTAACCTGAAATATTTCGGTTCCTCGATTCAGCGCTAATTGCTGGTTTAACGTTCGGCGCCAGAAGGATGCAGTCTCCAGCGCGCTGGAAAGTTTCGTCAATCTAATATATACATTATGATGCTTCATTGATATTAGAGCTGTTCGCTGCTCTCTCTAATGAATGTACCACAAGATTTGTCAAACATTCCAGAGGTTTGATACTATCAAAACCAAACTTTTTATTTTATATAGCTATTAAATAGATAAACTGTCATGTATCTGATTTTGACCCAACCTTGTTCTATTTGGTTAAAGAATATGTATTTCGTCGTAGACTGCCTGTGTTGTGTTAGTTGGAGACCTATTCTACTAGTCATTATTAAGAACTAGCAATGGTTTGATGGTAGTTAGATATTTCCATTGTGGTTCATTGATCCAAGACATTCTATCCGATAGCGATTCACTCTTCATCTGCCTGACGAAATTATTCGAATCCTGGACAAGGATGTCAGTTTTCAGTTAGCGACTTGCTTGTAATTCAGCTTGAAGGGATATAGAATTTTTTACAACCACGAGAACTTTCTAATGTCGAAGGGATTGGTTTCGACAGAATATCATCAGTTGGAACAATTTATCGCAACCTAGCCCGACAGGGATTTTTTTTGGCATAAGTTACACACTAGAGCGTGAAAAAGGGTTCGTCTAAGAATATCAAGTGTTAATTTTCAAGGAGACAATACCATAAGTCGACAAACGAAACTGCTTGCGGCTGCATTGATGTGATGGCGGACGTAAACGAGAAAAATAATGAACTGACGGAACGAACAATTGTGTGCTAACTGGCTGTCTTAATCAACTGGGCTAATAGTAATTTTCTAGCGTTACGAGCACAGCCTCCAAACTACCAGCTTCTAACTACTAAATTATGAAAACTTTGTCTATGATTCTTTCGAAGATGCGGACGATTCGAGATTCAAGTTGGTTCGCACGAGACGTTTCTAATACGGTTTGGTTTTATATATCTTCTACATTATAGAATCTCTTTACTTTTTCACATCTTAGTTTCGGCAAATTTTACTGTACATTTCTTGGTCAACTTCAGAGTTGGGAACTAAGCGTACCGGCAGAGCCTTGATGAAGTAGTCTCCAAGGGCATGCTTTTAATCTCGTTACCCGCAGTATGGGCTGGAACAAGTTTTCCCTATGGGACAATCGTCCAACTTCTTATCCTAGGGAGATTCGGTGCTTTACATGATTAACATTACTGCGTCGTCATACCCTGAGTCAGATCACTAAAGCGGATCGGGGAGGTACAGTCTGAAATTAAATTCATTACAGATTCACAGGATACCTCGATAATTGTTCGCGGTCTTTTAAAGTTCAGTAAAAGTTCGATGCCCTAAATTGATTTGAAATCATTGTTCTTGCATCAGTTCCACGAGGTTTTCGTAACGTGTTTACGATTAGAAAATCTAGCGGACTTACACCAGAAACGCCCTTTATCCTCTACGTTTCGCATCATTTTCCACTAGTCCAGTATTCCTCACATAGCCCAGGTACCTATGATACTGAACTTCCTCCAATTACAATGAGGCCGACGCCGATTCCTCTCGCATCGTCGTTATTCAATCACCTCGTCAAGTGACTTCAACACAAATTTACTCGCAGCTTCCTCATCTCGCGCACTCGTCCCAATTCCGACACTAGCCTACATAACTTAGCATCCGAATCTGCCACCAGTGCCGTATGATCCGCAATCAACACTTTTCAACTCCGTTCATTTGCTCCTACAACTCTAAACCTCGACCCCATACACTCGCGTTCATCTTCCTCACCCCTCCATCCATATAAAGATTGAGCAGTCGTAGAGATACAACGCAGCCTTTTCTCACTCTTACTGGGAACCAAGCACTCGACATGCTTCGTATGACGACGCATGCTCTGCTGCCAACATAAACGTAAAGGATATTGACTTAACGCAGTAGCCAGCACAATCGCTCAACAAATTTGATCGACTGGTAGACGGACCCTATTAATCAAAAGACTGACCCTATTAATCAGTGACAGGACGGCTACTCCTGCGCCTCAGAAAGCTTCGTCACTCGAATCAATCGATAAAGCGCCTTTACATCTCTCCATTTATTGAAGGAGAGCGGGTGTGCATCCTCCCGCTTCTTCTTATCTAGAATCGGACGCATTCTACCTCTTGATCTGGACCTTCTTATGGTTACGGGCTGAGTCGCCTGGCTGCTCCACGCCTCATTTAGCCTAGCCGGCGTTGGCAAACATCGATGTTGATCAGATTATGTGCGAGACATCGATGTTGGAGATACCGATTTTCGGAATATTCAGATTTGAAACGTCTAAATTGATGAATATAGATTTTTGGAAATGCTAATGTTTGGAATATTAACATTTAAAATAGCTGTCGATATTTGGAATAACGATCTTTACATGTTTTCATTCAGTAAAACTTGTACTTCTTTGGGCCAACAGCGTAGTCTACTATTAGCCTTAAATGAACTCTGAAAGTTACGGGTATTTTATAGCTAAAAACTTCGAAATTTTGAAAACTAGAACTGAAGCCTCCCTGTCAGTTTCAAGCTCGAAACGTTTACTGCAACCCCGCTGGATCTTCTGGCCGACAACGCGCTGCAACCTCTTGCTGTTCTCATATGAATGGACGCATCTTACAGCGTATTTACACTTAACCTTATTTTTATGTGCACTACAAGGAGTTCTGAAGATGTCGACCTATAATCCTTCCCAATGGTGGTTCTATTCTCGCTAATTTTTCTTACGTCTTTGGTACCCCGTGTATTTTGCATTCATATTCGCTTTAACTGATCGAGTTCTTGTATTGAGGTAGCCCGCTCTTGCAAAGTTGAGGCTAAAACAGAACCGATACCTAAATTTTCTGATTCCGTTGCAAGGAATTATAGACAACTAACTAAATTGACATGAACGTGCAAATAAATAATATTGAAGTCGTGTTCGAATAAAACGGGTACTGAAAAGAAAGATCATCTGAACGAATATTGGGTCTGAATAACTACAAGAGGCTACATAATTTTTGCATCAATTGCATCGCTTATGAACAAAATCATTTCCGTTTGTGATGCGAGAGCAGAGACCTTGTGCCAACTCAATAAACCATGCAAGAATGTAGGCAAGTGTGATTTTATCAAATATTAGGATTATTTTGAATTGGAACTCGTTTATATCGGCGTTTTTGCTGTGGTTTCGGCAAAGTATTGGTAATTTTTACCGATGCCACTAGAAAAGATACCTCGGCACTGCTCTAGTTGAGGACTATCAACGGCCACAACATAACCTTCATAAATGGATCATCCTGACACCAATTTTTTTGGTGTGCTTGTTGCTCGTGGCTTGCAACGGAACCCTATGTACCGTCGTACTATGAACCTTTCAATGTCTTATGGTTTTCATCCAGTCGATGGTCTTGCGTTATGGTCCATCTACTTCTTTACCCTTTTAGGTGTTACCTCGATAAACTTTCAAGTAGGTATGTATTGTGATACATTTTTTAAAGCTTGAGTCACTCTTAGATAGCCTTTATTAGAGCTATATGCAAGTTTGTACGGTTTTTAAAATGCATGCATGGTTCCCTTTACTGTACCATTCAATCAAATATTTGGTCTTATAACGTCAATAGTGTAGCCGACAACTGCCCGACATCGATTCCTTACTCGGTCTAGAGCTGTTTTCAGGTTTTCATAAGGACCTGTCAGATATTAGCATATTTGCCTCATGTTCATGTCCAGTCGTGGTGTCACATTGCCACCCCTAATTGTTTCTTATTAGAGGTTCCGAATTGTTACGAGCAAACTGCAACGCATAATATTGAATCTCTCATTTGAAACTGTCCGCAGCGCGTTATTTGAAGCCATGTGATTGGTAATCCTTGCTTGGGTTCTTTGATAGCGGGAGTATCGGTCCTTCTTGGGCTCCTGTTAAGCCTGTTATGCCCAAGTCCACAACTAACATTCTGCCGTCACTAGCTAAGGTACCTTCGTATCATGATGAACTGGACAATTGACCGTGGGTGACTAATTGTATGTCCATTGGTTCATGCGGTGGAGAAGACCCTTGTTCCATTCATCATTGGAAAAACGACCTGTGAGGATTAACTCATCACGGTCTGTAAGTGTGTATACCAATTGCGTGTCCATCGATCTCGCAAAGTAGCTAGCTGAAGCTGTTGCTTCGGAAGAACAATATAGTTCATCGTGCCTTTATGCGTAGAGTTGCTGAATTGTTTATCGTATTTGATAAAATTATTGTAACCATAAAATGAGTTCCTAAACATTCGCGCTAAATAGAACGATCTCGCTCTAACGCCGTTTCAATTATTCTTTAACACGATTTATTTGAAGTCATGGGAATCTACTTCGAGAATTGTACGCTTGAAGGTCACAGTCATTGTTCAATGAGCAAACAACAGGTAAGATGTTGATTGTCTGCCCAGTTGTGCATTTGCCGCTTCGGTTGGTTTTCGTTATGAGCAGACTAAATATTAGCCACTCGTGGGATTTGCTTGTCGTTGTTGACTTGATACTGCAACGTATCCACAATTAACTTGTTTGTATGATGCAGTGTAAAAGTTGTGCGCTATTAGCGACGAGGCCTAATTTTTCCTTCTGGTGTCCTGCACTGGCTTCTTGTCATCTAAGATTGGTATAGGCGAGGCACCTTCGCCAATCATCGCTGTCATTTCAGACCTTCATTTCTTCGATGCGTTTACTAAGAGATTACCAGAATGTGTGTATGGTAAGCTGTCGGAGGTGGAGGTAGCAATAAAGCTTTTTGGTTTCTGTTATCAGCATTAATAAATGACTTGTTTGATATGGAAAGTATAGACAAATATATTGAATTTTAAACATGTTTGATTGTTATTTTCACTGATTGAATTTTTGACTGGATCTGTTAGTGCTAAAGTGTACAAATTATTAGCACTCATTGATGTCTTAAGATATCTTGTATGCAATGGCTCAGCCTATAACATTATTGTTCCCATTCCAGGTTTTCCTACTGCAATGGGTTTGAGGAATTGGGATAACATGATCGCACTTCAAACTGGTTCAAGATTATGCAAAAACGTGGCTTGACTGCGCGAAGGATAACATATCTTTGTTGTTCCATCGCATCTAAATGGTTTCGTAACTGACGTAAAGTATGATCTTCAAACCATTCACGTCAGATTCACATGGTCGACGTAATTTTCGAATTCTGACACTTGATTCTTTAGCCTAATTGTTGATCCCAGATAACGTCACGTGGTAGGGACACCGATACCGAGTGTATCGGTCACTTCTTGCAATAGATTCAACTCCTGGAGTAAAATGTGCGGCCCGGGTGGACCTCATACATGGGATCACACGTTCCCGCCTCTAACTGTAGTTTCTAGTTGAGTTTTCTTTCGCTGCAGTAATGGGCTTCGTTCTACGTATTGCTACTGTATTGGCAATCACATCTTTTTTTATCGAGCTTTGGAAGATTACGTCTTTTTCATATAAGTCCTCCGGCGTTCACAGGACCCAAAATATTGGACGCAGACAAGGGACTGTTTGCACCGAAAGGCAGCAATCTGCGTTACACCCTCTGACGAATTTTTCTTGAATCCCTTCCATGCAATTTGAAAAGCCAACTCACTAGCCTCACCTACGGGAAAAGGCTTATAACGGCCTACACGAAGTTGTGAAAATTGAACAGTTGTTCAAGCGAGGTGGTTCTTCGGTATCTTGATAAAAGAACATATAAACGTGGATCTGTTTTGATGAAGTTTTTTCGCACGCACTGAAATTTGAACCTGTCAGATTTTGTGATCTTTGCGGCCCTGCTTATGAGCCCACGGAGGTTCGCGTCGGAACTCCGATGGATATTGCGTTTAAACTAACCTACTGACCGTTGGATGGTGGCGCTAGTAAGGTAATTTGCTCGTTATTTCACTTCAATAATTGGGCTGCGCCCTATGATGGTGCTCACTAAAACCCGCGTCGGAGCTCCGCTGGGCATGGACTTCCACTTTCATTTTAAAGGGAGAAAAGGAGCACGTAAATGAGTGGGACGGTGGAGCTCGCAAGATAGACACTAAAACTCTGGCGTAGATGCTCTTCTTATCTAATCCGATGAGAAGCCTGCCAATCCTGCGTCTGAAGCTAATAGAAATCACTGACTTCTCAGTTTGTCAAGCCTTCGCATAGCTGCAGAAAACTAAAGATACAGATACAGACACTAGGCCGCATCCCCCAGAAGGGGGTGTGGCCGACGGCAAGGCTCGCCTCACACCCTCGTACGCTCACACTCGCACAACTTAGCTCTTTAGTGCTTAAGGGCCCTTCCCCTTGGCATCTGTTTGGTTAACAGGCCGTACGAAGTCATGGCCCAACCGGGGGGTGAACACCCTTATTTCCCTTTAGACTTTCCTCTTCTTCACCCTTTACTATCACTCATTTTCTCCACTATCCTGATTTGCTTGACTTTTTATTTACCTCATTTGCATCTTGTTTTTCGTTCAAATTTCCTTAAACTTGTCTCAGACTCCTTCTTAACAACTCTTCTAATAGTCGCTGCACACAAACACACACATACACACGCACGCATACACCGACACACACACTCAAACATTCACATACCGGTTCTAACTATTCTTCCTTCAGGTGGCAAATAACAGTCAAGCTTCTTCTTCTTTCCATTTTTGCTGTTCTCATGCGTGAAATTCTCTACACTTAGTGCCTTGTACCAGAAAGCTTTGCGCAGAGGCAGTATCGTAACCAATGACGGACAACTAACTGAGTTTGAAATCAACATCGCATACTGTTCTCCGCGTCTAAGTTCCAAAGTTTCCAGTGTATAAAAGTTCTTTTTTTTTTGCTGTATGAAAATAAGAGCCGGTCACAGCTCTAAGCCGAATATCGCTCCGAGACCAAATATCGTCACGTGAAGGTTAAAGTTTTCAACTAAATTGGAGAGATCGACTACCATCACTTCAGAGCGAGAGCAATGAGGCACCTCAGAGGGATACCCCCTGGGGGTATCCCTTGCTCACCCGCCTTCTCGCGGTGTCCTCGTTAAGCACCAAATTTTATTTGTCCCTTTGTGTAAACATATTTTGATTTAAAAGATCCCTCTACCGTCCCCCTCTTTCAGTTTGTAGCGACACCCCCTCCCTTTGGGGTGGATGGATGATTATTCATTTTATAGATCATTAACACTTAATTTTATTATTATATTATTTCTTACTTCGTGGGCTCTATTATTTTTCTCTGCCCCTTCTTCATAGTGATAAATGTTGCATTTGTTAATATATATACCGAGGTTGGCGGAGACAAGGTGACCCAAGGAAGGGGGGTACTGGTCTCGATGCGCTCTTCCCAAAATGACCATCCTACCCGGGAGAGAAGAGCGGCACCATTTTCACCCCACTTCCTTTTAAACATTCAACGAAAGTGGTGAAAGAAATACAACGACAGGGAAATGAATATCTGACCTACGTCACAAAACGTGAGCACAGTAACGCTCTACAAAAGATTATCCACATGGATAATTTCAAAGTTACAGTTGAAATGCATCAGTCCTTCAACGATGCCAAACGGATTATATACACCTCCCGTTACACGCCTAAAACAGACCTCAGTGCTTTCGCTGAAGGTCCAGCTGAAGACTACGGAGTTACCGAAGTCCGTCAAGCAACATGGATAAAATCACGTAACGCGTGTTCTAATGCATACCAAATTACCTTCCCGGGACACGACGCTCCAGAATTCATAGTAATCCCGGGTGAACAAGGGAGAACCAAAACCAACCAAGTAGCAGCATGGCCCCCAATGTGCAAAAAATGCCTAGAATACGGCCATGTCATCGCATACAGCTTCACACCCCCCCCCCCTACGTTGCAAGAAATGCGCTGGCGAGCACGACAGAAAAGACCACAGTCCACCACCCTAAATGCTACCACTGCTCATGCTACCATGAGGCAGGCGACCGCGACTGCCAAGTGCACATGGACCAAAAAGGAATAACAATCATACAATATGAACGCTGAGTTACACGGAAACGAGCTATCCAAATCTGGGAAGACGAAAACCCAAACCGTCTCAATTATGCCAAAGCAGTCAAATCGACAAGCCAACCAAACTCCCCCGATGACATCCACACATCCTCAGAACAACATCGTAACAAGACCCCAACACTCCTACCTGGCTGCAGTGCTATTCACCCAGCCCAGCGACCGGCCCCGCACAGATCTAGAAATTATTTATACAAATACCTCCAGGACGAGGAGATGGATGCATCTTCCGCAGTCGACCACACAGCAAGGCTCGCTACTATAAAAAAAAAGAGACTAGGAAACCTCTGATACCCAGGCGCCACTGAGCAAAAAGATCAGTAACAACACTCAAATAACGGCAGCCCTACGGGGGAGCCTATTATGACTCACGTTGAGGCTCTGGTGGAAATGAGGCTCAACTCAAATCAAATAACGGCCTGCCAGGACCAAAACCCTGAACTACCTCCACTTGCCTCGAATGTGGCTCCATTTGTGGAAAACCACTGCGAATGACCAGACCCCCCGTTAACAAACCTGACTCACAAACACACCATCAGCGAGAACGATCACGGCCTGGCTGACAGCTCTTATCTAGAAGAGCTCATACGCGAGACCTCCGCACAACCAGACATATTACTTAGCCCAAATACCTCTTACTCCACAACCATCCACACTGATAAAAATGGCTACCACAGAAGAAGAGCGCGCTCGCTCGCGAAGAAACCATTGAGAGCACACACCCTCGTCTTTCCAAAAGAGCAGTTGCAGCCGCGACCGCAGCAACCACAGCAGACCACCTTCCACCGAAGGCAGACACTCCCGCGGACACTTCCAGCCCGAAACCCCTGGGCAAACTCAAGAACACGCGCACTACAAAAGCTCCAGCAAATCACGCGACCACTCAAGATCATCAAGGTCACAGTGCGAACAGCCTTAAAAATACAGATACAGACACTACAGATACAGACACTAGGCCGCATCCCCCAGAAAGGGGGGTGGCCGACGGCAAGGCGCACCTCACACTCACACAACTTAGCCCCCTTATGTGCTAAAGGGTCCGGCCGGTAGCCCCTCAACTTACACTCTGGGTCCTGAATGCACCGAGGAACCGTCGTCAGCAGCAGGGCCCGACAGTTTTCACTGGTTTACCCCCGCCGCGTCATAATGACCGGGCCCCCCCCATCCACGACC
>SDVV010014298.1:0-14845 GCA_016164225.1 Gammarus roeselii | reverse complement strand
TATGTAGGCTAGTGTCTGAGTTTGGTAGAGTGTGTGAGAGAAGGAAGCTTCGAGTGAACGTGGGTAAGAGTAAAGTAATGAGATGCTCGAGGACTGTCAATGCGAGCAAAATTAGTGTTACCCTAAATGGAGAGCTCTTGGAGGAAATTAAATGTTTTAATTATCTGGGCTCCCATGTGGAGATAACTGAACTAGTGGAAAATGAAGTGAAGGCGCGAGTGAAGGAGGGATGTAAAGTGTTGGGTGCACTAAAGAGTGTAATGAGCTGTAGGACGTTGGGGATGGAAGCAAAGAGAGGGCTGTATGAGGGTGTTGTTGTCCCAACTGTGCTCTACGAAGCTGAGGCTTGGGGGGTGAGAGCAGAGGAGAGAATAGGTTGAATGTATTCGAGATGAAATGTCTGAGGAGCATGGCTGAAGTAACGCTGAGAGACCGGACCACCAACGACGTGGTTCGAATCAGAACAGGGATGGTGAAGAAGTTGGAGGACATGGTGGATTCGCGTGTTCTGAGATGGTTCGGGCACATGGAGAGGATGAATGAAGGGAGATTGGTGAAAGGGTGATGAATGCGGAGGCGAGTGGTTGCAGGCCTAGAGGTAGACCGAAGTTTGGGTGGATGGATGGTGTGAAGCAGGCGTTAGGAAGGAGAGACATGAATGTGGAGGTAGCGAAAGAGCGTGCTATGAATAGGCATGAGTGGTGAATGGTTGATTTTGACGCTGCTCTGATGTGCTTCCCCGCCCTTGGCATCCCGCTGTCGGTATGGTCGTGGGTGGGGGTAAACCAGTGGAAACTCTCGTGCCCTGCTGCTTACAACGGATCCTCGGACTGCACTCGTGACCCAAAGTGTATGTTGCGGGGGTACCGCCCGGACCCTTCAGCACAAAAGGGCTAAGTTGTGTGAGTGTGAGCGTATGAGAGTGTGAGGTTGGCGGCCTAGTGTCTGTATGTGTATGCCCTTATACAATGGAACAATACGAACACTACGCCACTCAATCGGCGCTACGCCCTAAACAAAATACAGATTCAGTAGCTTCGCCAACTATTCGACTACCGTTACTCCACCCTTCTTGAGCCAATCAGTCGCACGGCCGTCCAAACCAGAGCTTGCAATTGTTGTTGTTGTTGCTCAACCACAACTCCCCTTGCGATGGATGAGTCACAGCCAGCGCTCAACCCGGAGCCCGGGAACCCACCGACACGTGCATGTTCTGAATGTTTTAGCAGATGCCACATTCCTGACGAAGTTGATGCTGTCTCTCGGGTATTCCCCCAGATCACGCACCGACGTGATATTGTGGTCGAATCGGCCGGGTGCAACGGCTGGACACTATGACTAGACGTGCTCGACCGTATCGGGCGAACCCCTGATATTGCGCCCACATCCCTGACGTTGACGAAGTTGATGCTGTCTCTCGGGCGTTCCTCCAGATCACGCCTCGACGTGATATTGTGGTCGAGTCGGCCGGGTGCTACGACTGGGCACGATGTCATGACGTGTTCGACCGTATCGGGCGAATCTCTGCATTGCAAACGAAAGTCGCAATGGACATTCCCCAGTCTATACTGGTCTGACTGGAGTGCCGTGTGGTGCCTGCATCTCAGTCGCGACAGGTGGACCCGGTCACCTCTGGCACCCCCAACCCTCCACGTCCACCTCAGGCGGGTGTCCCCTCAGGAATATGTTAACTCTGTGTTCGCCCAGTGCAAAGGTTGTGAAGCGTGTGTGTATCTGTTTGAGCATAGATGTGTTGTCTGTAGGATGAGGAATGGTCGTGTGGTGATGGCCGAAGTGTGTTGTGTAGGTAGGTGCCTGTTGGTTTGACGGGGGTTCAGTAGGTGGTGTCAAGGATGTGTCTGGTCTACAATCTTGTTAAAAAAAATTGAATCCCTCT
Source organism: Gammarus roeselii (assembly GCA_016164225.1). Lineage (NCBI taxonomy): Eukaryota > Metazoa > Arthropoda > Malacostraca > Amphipoda > Gammaridae > Gammarus > Gammarus roeselii. The sequence continues at coordinate 12,948 of SDVV010014298.1, read as the reverse complement.
CATATCAAAATGATGTTTGAGAGGGAGGACCTTGGTTTCCTCATGCAGGTGGGAAATTGGTCTGGACTGTGTACAGCCCGTTGCGATGCGCAAGGCTGTGTTCTGTATCATTTGTAAGGAATTAATATGTGTGGGTGCAAGGTCAGAGGACCAGGCGGTGATGGGCCTAGTAAATTGTTTGACTAGTGTTGTAATCTATTCCTTGGAGTGACCGTAGGTAGTTGTGGTAAGTACCCGGGACACATTCAGTCTAGGTATGGCTTTAGCGCCAATGTTGTTTGTGTGCGGTTTGAATGTCATCCCCGTGTCATAAGTTACTCCAAGGATTGTGTTAGTGGGACTGTGGGGTATGGGAGTGTTGTTGAGCGTGACATGGAGGTAAACACTGTGTTCACTGTTGTTTGGTATTAATAATGTTAGGGAAGACTTGCTATCAGACACCCTCATTCTGTTATCCAGCAGCCAGACTTTAAGAGAGTTCAAGGACTGTTGGAGGTGTGCAGCGGCGATCTCGTGTTTGCGGTGCTGTGTGATTATTGTAATGTCGTCTGCGTATGAGCTGAAATAGGTGTTGGGTTATGTTGTATTTGGCAGGTTGTGCATGAAGGCGTTGAAAATGGAGGGGGAAAGGACGGAGCCCTGTGGGACACCATTGGGGAAGTGGCGGGTATGGGATGGCTTGTCATTATAGATTGTTTGCTTGTCTGCCTGAGAGGAAATTAGCAATCCGTTTCTTGTAGTTTGGATGTATCAGTGTGGTCAGTATATTGTTTATGAAGACGTGTCTGGGAACTATGACGGAGGCCTTACTTATGTCGATAGCGCAAACCAGAGTTCATTTGGCTGGCTTCTTTTCATTCAGGCCTTCATGGATGGTATTGGTGAGGAGAGTGGTTGTCGAGTGTTGGGTCCTGAAGCCGTGTTGTGTGGAAGAGAGTGGGATGTGGGCATTAATTTTGTTTAGAACCAGTCTCTCCAAGATTTTCGAAGGGTTCGGGAGGAGAGAAATGGGTCTGTACGAGGCTGGATCTAAGGTAGCTTTGTTGGGTTTCAGGATGGAAATGATTTCCCCTTGTTCCCAAATGTTGGGTGTTGTATTGTGTAGGTAGTTTGGAAAAGTTAAAGAGGTCTGTGAGGGTCGCGATTTCGTGAGGACCTGCTTGTTCAAGGTGAATGTATGATATGCCATCTGGACCCGTTGCTGACGAGTTTCCAGTCTGGCGAATGACGGCTATGGTCATGGCTGGTGTGAAAGGAGGTCCAATGGTTGGGTCGATCTGTAATTTGTGTAACCGTTTGAGTATCCTCCTATTGTCTGGATGGTGTGCCAGGTGTTTGTGTAGTGTTTGTTGAGTATGTCCGCTTGTTGTTGGTCTGATGGGAAGGTGTGGGTGTTGGGTGATAGGATTGCCTCATGTGTGTCCATGTGGTTTGTATTTCTGTTGTTGCTGCTTTTAATGAGTTCACAATTTTGATGGTGATGTTCCGAAGTTAGTGTTTGCAAGCACATCCCGCCACAGGTTCGTCTGTTGCTCACAAATATCTGCATCTATTTCTGAGTTTAGGGTTTGAATCTGTGCGATTCTGACATTGGTAGAGGGTAAATTACGGAGATGATTCCGCTGCTGAATTTTGCGCTTAATATGGGCCGATAAAGCTGGATTGAAGCCACGAACGAACCCGGCGGGAGTGTTGCCTGTCTGCGTGGGTAAGTACTGCTGTGAATTGTTTTGTGGTCGTGTCGATGGATGTATATTGGGTGATGTCAAAGTCTTGTAGGGCGGCTTCTATAGATATCGTGTACTCGTCCCAGTCTGCTCTCTTGTAATTTCGAAAGGTTTGAGGGCGCTTATTATGGATTGGAGATCGGAGTTGATAATTGATGACCATTGGAATGTGGTCGGACGACATGTTCTGGTAGACCGTCCACTGGCAATTTAGAGCAAGATTGGGAGAGCAGAATGAAACGTCCGGGGAGGCCTGTTGAGTGTTTGGGTTGAAAGTTTTGCGAGTGGGAGTGTTTGTGTTGTTTAGTGTGATGAGTGTGTCTAGTTGATCAATGAAAACACTGCCCCTCCGGTCAGCGCTCTGCGAGGTCTGCCAGGAGAGGTCGTGCGCGTTGAAGTCCCCTAGAGCGAAGGTATTGGTGGTTGTGTTAAGAAAGTCTAGTTGAGGTGTGTAATGTGGTGGGCATGAACTAGTTGGTGAAATGTATATGTTGAAATGTCAACATGTTGTACTGTTTCTTGTGGATTTGTATAAGTAGTGATTGTAGTTCTAATGTGTTGTCGGGGGGAAGGGGGGATTGTGCACGAGTGAAGGCGGTTGTGTTTGTGAAGCGTTGGTTTTTATGTACAAATGTAATGAGTCCGCCACCCCGTCGTTGTTGGGACGGTCGTTACGGAGTGTTGTGTAACCAGGAAACTTATTTTGGATTTGTGTTTGAGTCTTGTTTTCCGAAGTGAAGCAATGTGGATGTGGTGTTTGTGTTAGAAGTGTTTTAATTCTACTTGTTTTTGACCAATGCCGTTTGTATTCATCTGTAGTCTAATATGTTTAGGTGTCCGGCATTGGCTAGGGGTGGTTGTGGTTGCCCGGAAAGTGGTGGTGAGGCCGAGGAGCGCGGGGGTGAGGGTGGTGGCTGTGCTGGCTAAGAGCGTGAAGCCTGGGGCAACACAGGTCGCGCCCCGGGTTGGGGAGTCACCGCCGGCGGCGAGGCCGCCGGAGGCACAGAAGAGGGGCTGCTCAGCGGTGGAGCGGCGGTGGGGGCTGTGTCATTGTTAATATCCGTACTAATGTTGTGGGTTGGGTGGCAGTGGATGCATTGACACCCATGTGGTATGTTTCTGTTGTTGTGGACACCAGAGCATTGTTTTGTGTAGTGTGTCCATGTTCCACAGCAGCACTGGATCGCGCCAATGCGGCGCTTGTAAGGGCGCCTACAGGTGGGACATGGGTATGTGTTTGGACCGGGGTTGGCTTCTATGTCACCGGCTTGGAGAAGAAGAAGGGGAAGGAACGCCGGTGATTGTTCACTTCCCCTTAAGGAAAAAAATTATATGTTGTGGCTCTGGTGATTCGTGTTTGGTCGGTGGGCCAAAGGCCCGGGCAGCACTCAGGCCGCATCCACGCCGAAGCCATCGGTGGTGACGAATAGAGGGGGGTTGAGGTTCTTTCGCAGAGCGCCGACAGATGCTCGACGCCTCGACGTTGCCAACGCTAGCATCCTATCCTGCAACGGTCAGCTCGGCTCTCGTAGGCTCCCTCTTGGAGCCTTCGAGAGCTTGCAGTGGGGAGCAGCAATCACAGCCTGTTTTCGGGTTCCAGTGGACTCGCCATTACTTGTAGTGGGGACCAGTAATGACAACCTGACTGTGGGTTCCAGTGGGCTTGCCGTAACTTGCAGTGGGGACCAGTAATGACAGCCTGGCTGTGGGTTTCAGTGGGCTCACCATGACTTGCAGTGGGGACCAGTAATGACAGCTTGACTGTGTGTTCCAGTGGGCTCGCCATAATTTGCAGTGGGGACCAGTCTGTGGGTTCCAGTGGGCTCACCATGACTTGCAGGGGGGCCCAGTAATGACAGCCTGACTGTGTGTTCCAGTGGGCTCGCCATAATTTGCAGTGGGGACCAGTCTGTGGGTTCCAGTGGGCTCGCCATGACTTGCAGTAGGGGCCAGTGGGCTCGTCATGACTAGCAGTGGGACCAGTCTGTGGGTTCCACTGGGCTCGCCATGACTAGCAGTGGGGACCAGTAATGACAGCCTGACTGTGGGCTCTGGAGAGAAAGCGTCTCAAATGTCTACTCTTGTACCAGCAATGTTGTTTCTTCCAATTAACTCATCCGATGTGATAATGCCTCAGATTTGTCTTGTTGTGAGCGTACAGAAGTGAGGGTAAGAACCGACCAGACATTGGCCCCGCTCCCCATCCTGCTGGAGATATGGCCACCTCTCAAAAGATAGATAAATACATGTAATGAAGCTTAAGCCTTATATTATTCACGTCAAGGTACGGATAGAAACACAATCTCAACTGTCCACATTACTATAGGCGTTTCTAAAGTCTAACACTTTTCATGCAGTAAAAAATATTACAAGACCTGGAAAATGACATTTTTTCCGCTGAGCTTGTGCTGTCAAGTTCCATGAGCAATCAATGGCCCATGAAAAAATTTCATGCATTAAAAAAAATCGAAGCCCTCAAATTATAGTTCCGTCATCGTAAGTGGGCAAATAGTTTGAATTTTAAATATTGGTTAAGAAAGTTAGTGAGTCCAGCGGCAGTTATTAGGACTCTTTGTTAGTCCGTATTTTAAAGTTCAATTCACCTGGTTAGCTCAAACCCGTTTTTCCTTCGTAACAGGTTTCCTAACTTCGACGACCTCACTTCCGCCCTGCCCAGCTACAGCGACTCCCCTCGACTCACTCGCCACAGGGACCTATCCTCGAACACGCCGTCGCGATGGTCTTTGAACTTGCCCTGTCCTTCAGACACCGAAACCCAAGACGCGTTCCTCAATTCTTCCGGGAACAACAGCTCCATGGAGAACTTCTCTGCTTTGTCCTACCGACGAACCAGCCTCGGTAACGGGAATGGCTCTCAGTACTTACAGACACACTCCAGGACTGAAGCTCGTCCTAGGGTGAACAACGCTGGTTTGAGGGGCAACTCCCCGTCCGCGAGCCCTAGGCCCCTGAGTGTGGGCGACCCGGTGCAGCTACACCCAAGGTTGCTGAGCGACGCGGAGGGTAAACATAACAGTCACAATATTGAGTCGGCCTTCAACTTCTTCCAGCCCAGTATGGTGGAGAGCAATGCAAATGACTTCCTCCACTCTGAGTATTCTACGTCCGAACTGAGCAGCGATGACAGCAACACGCAGTGAGTGCTTCGAAAAAATCGCTGTTTTCTGTCAATATGGTCCATAAAGGATGTTCGCATGTGTAGGATTCAATAACGATCCCCCTGTTCACTTGAGTATTGGATGAGATGTCGTCCGGAGATAACTACTGGGAAATATTTGTAGTAATATTTTACCGTCTTGCTATTTAAAGTCATCAAATGTTGTTTCCGAAAAGTGTGACTAAGATTTACTCGAATAATTATTATGTCACATCTGTGTTTTTCATCTTTTTACGTCTTCAAGGTCTTACCTATAATAATATTCCTGAAAAATTTAAGTTAGTTAGAAAGACACAACAAATTTTTACCGCAGATGACCTTTCTGATGTACCCTTAATGGGAAGTTAGTTGATGTTCAGAAATATTTAAGGAAAGTACAGAAACAGGTTCAAGGCCCTTTCCTCTAGAAAGGGGGTTGGCTGACGGCAAGGCTCACCTCACACTCCTATCTCTCACTCGCACGCAAACAATTTTAGTTCTTGGCGCTAAAGAGACCGGCCAGAACCCTGCAACACTCACTAAAAGTAGAGGTGGGGTCTAAGGTCGGTGTCAGTAGCACTGGGCCCGACAATGTTCAATAGTTTCCGGGCCCTTTCATAGTTACCAAGTTCTCCCCCACCTACGTCCATCTTGTTTCTCAACGAGACGCCACGGGCCGGAAAGTACATCAGATCTGTGTCAAAAATGATTCATTCACAACCAGTCTCCCCTCATGCCTATCCAGAGCATGCTCTCTTGCAACCTCCACACTTGCGTCTCTCCTTCCTAATGCCAATTTCCCTTTATCCAACGACCCAAATTTCTGTCCACCTCTATGCTTTCGTTCACTCACCTCCGCTTTCATCAATCTTTTCACCAATCTTCCACCATCCATCCTCAACATGTGCCTGAACCACCGCAGAACCCACGAATCTACTCTCCAATAACTTCCTCACCATCCCCGTTCTAATTTGAACAATGTCATTATCGATCCTACCTCTTAGCGAGTCACTTCGGCCATGCCCCTCAAACATTCCATCTCGAAAACAGTCAACCTTCTTCTCACATCCGCTCTCGCCCCCTTATGTCTCAACCCTATTCAGTACGGTTGGAACAACTACCACCTCATACAACCCCCCCTTTGCTACCATCTCCAAAGTTCTACAGCTCATTACACTCTTCAGTGCACCCAACACTCTACATCCTCTTTCACTTTTGATTCAACATCTGTTCTCACTAATCCTGTCTTTTCCACATAAAAGCCCACGAACTTAGAACACTGTACTTCCTCCAATAACTCTCCATTCAGGCGGACACGGATTCCGATCACATAGTCATTCTTCGAACATCTCATTACTTAATTTTTGCCCATATCAACCCAAATCTTCCTCCTCTCACACACTCTACCAAGCTCCGCCATTAGCCTTTCCAACTTCTCTTCAAATCTGCCTCCAGAGCCCATCATCCGCAAACAGCGATTAATATATTTGCCAACTCCGTTTTTTTTCTCTATACAACTCTAAACCTCGACCTAATACACTCTTGTTCACCTCCCTGACCATTTTATCCGTGGAGAGATAAAACAGCCAGAGAGACGTGCGCAACCCCGTCTCGGACCCACTTTCATTTGAAACAAATTCCCTCCACAACGGCCTTCTGTCGACCTAAGCGTAGGCCTCTTCCTGATCCACGACCACCGAGCACATCCATTTCCCTTGCAAAGTGCTTTTTACAGACTTGTCTTGCTTCAAATATCTGATCTGTTCTCCCTGTATCACTCCTAAAGCCAGTGGTTCTCGCCAATCGTTTCATGTGTAATGTCTCTAATCCTCTAGTGGCTACTGTGTTGGTCGGGAGGTGGTGGTGTGGGAGGGTTTCAACTTGCCCTCGGTGAAGTGGTCGGAGGAGTTGGTGCAGGGAGAGAATATCGACTTGACTGATCAGCTGTTTTTGGATTATTTTGCGGCTTGTGATTTGCATCAGTGGGTGAGGGAGTCAACTTTTCTTTTGTCAGGCAATAATCTGGATTTATTATTGACTAGCGAGCCAGGTCGTGTTGGGGATGTTGAGGTTTTGGCTCATTTTCCGAGGTGTTTCACTCACCTCTCATTTGTGGTTATTTGATTGTAGATGTCTGGGAGCCTGATGGTGCAGGACGCCGAGCTTGGAAGTATTCGTGGCACAGGGGGAATTACGACGCTATTTCCGAAGCATTGTCGAGAATTGACTGGCCTCTTGAATTTGTCTACCTGGGTCTTCGTGCAGCATATAATGTGTACCTCACTATACTGAGGAAGCTGATTGACTTGCATGTACCTCTTGCTGGTGACTCGCCTAGGGTACCATGGTCTGTCAGGCCTCCCCACGGTTGTTAAGATAAGGAAGGCAAATGCGTGGAATACAAGGTCTCAAAGGAGGTTTGGCAGGAATGACTAGGGTAGTTTGGAGTCACTAGCTATCTTTCTTGATCTCAACTGTCAGTTTTGAAATCATGTTTTATCCAGCCGATCTCAGTACGAGGAATGCCTTATACGACACTATAATGATTCCCCGACGCTGTTCCATGCTTACATACGGAGGAAGAAAGAAGGTCGTCTTGGTGTTGGACCACATCGTGACGCAGGTGGACAGCTGGTTTGCGATCCACTGGAGATGGCTGAGCTCCTTTCGTCTGCGTTCTCTGGCGTATACAGAGTGGATGTTACTCCTGTTGGCAAAATGAGCGAGCTATTTGATGGCCAAATGAGCGAGTTGGTCATAAGGTCACGGAATGTCTTTGACGTTCTAGCTGGGTTCGATGTTAGTTCGGCCATGGGCATGGATGAACTTCATCCAAAGTTGCTGAGGGAGTGTGCTGTGCAACTGACACAGCCTCTCTTTATAATCTTCAACCTTTCTCTGCGGAGTGGATTGCTCCCTGATAACAGCACATACCTAAATAAATGAGAGGATTCATGATGTGCTAGTAATTTACCCTCATATTATAGGTAATATAAAATGAAATGTGATTATTAATTTTAGGTCCCGCAAGAGTCACTGAGGAATACTGTCTATTTAGTCTGTATCAAAGTCAAAGTGCCTAACAGACTTATGAACCAATAATTATCTGTAGATAGTCATTCACTGAATATCTTTACTGAAATAGTGATTTTTTTATCTCTGTGGGCATAAAATTTACTAAAGTGGAAATGTATAGCTACTTCAACCATTGAATCAAAATTATGGAAAAGTATTGGCATCGGCAAAATATTGGCCATTTTAAGTATCGGTGGTATTAGTATCGGCCAAATTTTCTGTATTGTCCCATCACTAGTTTAAAGTTGTATCCCATCCATTTTGCTTCTGAAGTTGCAGGTTCTTGGAGTTTCTGAGGTTGTGTTGAGATGGATTGGTAGTTTTCTCGATTCCCGAATTATGTGTATTGGCGTTGATCGAGTTAATAGTGAGCCGAGGGATGTTCTGACTTTGGTTCCACAGGGTTCAGTCTTGAGTCCGGTCCTCTTTCTCATATATGTTCATTTTTTGACAGATGGCATTGTGTCTAAGTTTGGCGCGTTTGCTGACGATTTTGAAGTGAATTGTTTTCCCAACGTCATGATGTTGTTGATGGTGTGCCTGCTTTGCAGGGGGATCTTGACAAAGTATTCCGGTCTGTATCTTCATGGAATTTATAATTGAACCCTAGCATGTGTGTCATCCTATGTTTTAGAAGACGATTTACTGGATGGATTGGTCCTGGTGTAGAGGCGGTTTACACTCTTGGGGGAGGGGGGGAGGCTCATTTGGTGTTTGTCCAAGTTCAACGTGATTTAAGAGTTCATGTGGATGCTGGTCTTAAGTTCCGTGGACACGTCAAAGAGGTTGTGCGACGAGCTGCTGGTCTTTATAGTGAATTGCTTAGGTCGACAGTGAACAGAAGCCCAGATTTTATTGTCACACTTTTTGTGACGCATGTCAGGCCCCTTCTTGACTGCTGTTATTGTGTGTGAAATCTTGGTTGTGTCCTAGATGTGACTTTGCTCGAATTTATTCGGAGGAGATGGACCAAACTGGTGCATGGTCTGTCTGAGGTGTCGCACCATGACAGGCTGTTGGCTCTAAATTTGATCTCCATCAGGGGCAGGCTGCTGAGAAGTGACCTCATTAAGAAATGGAGAGTTCTGTGTTCTGACGCAGAGGGCTTTGATTTGACCATTCTGTGCCAGCGGTCGATGGATGGCAGGACACGGGGACATCCGCACAAACTCTTGGTGCCCCGCTGCTCTGTGGATGTGGCGAGGAGGTTTTTTAATGTTCGGTGCATTAGGATATGGAATGAGCTGCCTGCTGCTCTTGTTGAATCGTCTACCATTTCTGCTTTCAAGACATGATTGGCTGAGTTTTTGGGGAGTAGGTTGTTTGAATGCTAGGGGCCTGTTGTGTTTCCGGTCGTGGTGGTGGTGTTGTGGTTTTTGTTTATGATTTTTTGGTTTTCTGCGGGGTTGTAGTTGTGCTTGGTGTTTTCCATGTGAGTGGCTTGGGTGTGTTTTCTGAGAGCCAATGGTGCGCATCCCTTCCAGCATTTTCCTGCTTGTTGTTCTGCGGAGTCCTTGTTGGTGCTATCGTGCATGGCTGTGATGGCCTCTCTTGGCTCTGTGCACCTGACGATCGGGCGTGCTGAGCCCTTGGGGGGGGCTGCAAAGGTAAGAAACCACACGAAGCAAACTGTATGTTGCCCTCTAACATTCTCAACATTCAACAGTTCCTCAAAATACTTGGCCCACGGCTTCTGTACATCACCACTCTCTTACTATAGCCGTCCATTTACATCTTTTCCAACCTCCTTCCTCACCCTCTTCACCTCGTCATAGAACACTTTGTTCTCCTCGTAATTCTCGCGTAACCGTCTACACCACCTAGAATGAACGTCCCTCTTCGCTATCCTCTCAACACGCTTCACCTCTTTTCTCTATGCAGTTGCCCTGGCCACCACCGTCATCGCCTGCAGCCACTCCTCAAATGCTCTTCTCTTTTGCGCCGCTATTTTAATCTCATCGTCCGACTATTCGCTACCCTTCCTCCTACACCCGCTCACACGGCGCACGCCACACACTTTTCTCCCTTATCTCTACACCGCATCTCTGAACGTCTCTCATTCTTCCTCAACATTCCCCAGGTTTGTCTCTCTCGCAGTGTCTTATTCCACATTGAACGTGCTGGAACTCCTTAGCTCTGATAACCACATTAAGGTCACTAGCTTTCACTGCTTCTCTTTCTCTTCCCACTCTGTGGCTCCTTATCTACCCCTGCTTCACTCTCTATCTTCCTTTCATGAGCAGATTATCCAACATTCCAGGATCCTCTCCTCTCAACACCCGCACATACCACAGCCTCCCCACCACTCTCATTAAAATAAATACAAAATCCATCGACGATTTCTCGAGCATTACATCATGGGCCATCTTTACCCATGCGTACCTGTGTATATCTTGCTTGAACAAGCCGTTTCCCACCACCAGCTATCGCTCCATGCACAAACCTATTAGATTCACTCCGATTTCATTTATACCTATAACGCCATACCTCCCGACCGCATTCTACACATCAACAACAATCTATAGGACACCTCCCCTCACTCTGTAGCGCTACTAGCTAAGCGATCATTCTATAACAACGCATACCTTATTTTATTGTGTTCAGCCTTTCTTCACGCCCGTCTTCTTTCTACTTACCACGCCAGACTCACATTTGCTCCTATATCTCAACTTTGTCTCACTCAGCGCCAACGTCTTAACCTGCCTCCTCACAAACATCTCACCAATGACTTCCCTATTTGCTTTTTCCATAATACAACCACGCACATTTTTTTACTCCAACAATAGGGGGTTCGGAGAAGCGTGATTCTCTCCTCCATCCACTCGCCTTGTCGATTTTATTCTTCATTTATTAACATGGATGCGATTTGTCGAAAAGATCTTTTTGAGGAACATAATGCCTGAAACCTCATTCGGTAATTGAGGGCTGACGCCTCGCTATAATGAGTCTCGCTGGGCCAAATTTTGTCAATTTGAATTATTTTTCAGGCTTAATGTGACATTAGACAGCGTGGACTCGAGGATGGACAAACTGTCATTCCCAGGGAGAAGAAACCATGCTACCCCAATCGCCAATTCCCTGCGCAACGCTGCTGCTGGGGACACTTCAGAGATTGCCTTGGCTGAAGCCCGTGACTCCAGTCTCGAGGGAGGTGACTCTCTGACTTGTGAGGAAGAAACCAGCCACTATTTCGGTTCTAACTTCCTTGGCGAAGATGTCGTGAGTAAGAAGCCATCCTCGACTTCTTCAAGAGGGTGGACTACAGAAAAGTCTGCCGAAAAGGTGCGTAGACGTGGGTCATCGTCTGCAACGATACAAGAGGCAGAGCAAGCTTCTAGTGTACAACATCCAGGAGCAAGTGGTAGTTCGTCTCCAGTGGTCCCGGAGCTGTCGTACCAGCAGTACCGTAGGGAGAGAAGCATGGAAGTGAAGGGCTCGGAGTTTCCAGAGTGTTCCATCAAGCGTCAGCTCTCTGTGGAATCGGAACGGGATGTGATTGCCAGCATCCGAAGAGTGAAAACTTACATGCAGGTACGAAATTTTGGGAAAAGTCACACCAGAGCTTCTCATAAGTGGTCTTGAACATATTATCTATCAAAAATTAAACTGAGCGTTTGTGAAAAGATGCTCGTTTTTTCTGTAACTTCAATTCACTGCATGTAGAATTCAGGCTTAGAATGCTCTATTTTTTTTTAATCCTAATTATTTATAATCGGCTTTCAAAGATTTTGCACCATTGTTTTTTCTTTGGCACACAAAGCTCAGCCTTGCAAAATCAAATATGGCACTTCCATCCATGAATGGGACGTTTAAATGATCTTGCAGTAACCTGAAATTAACTTAAGAATACCTTAGGGGATTTTTCTATATTAGGTTTTATTTCATGAGACCCTGCATATGGATTTGAGTTAAATAAGTACGTTGCTACTGCTTTCACACAATATTAAGAAGATTGTCGCGTGTGGTTGCTCGTCTATCTCGGGTCCTGATCCGCTACAAACAAGTTGGTATACCTACACGAATGCTTTATACCTATTGGATGGAGTGTTTCAGTCGGTTACTTGACAAGGAGAATAACCGCTTCATTCGTTCATCCCGTCCTATGTGGTGCCCTCCAGTCATATCGACATATACTTGTGAACGCTCTTTCCGACCTGTGCCTGCGGCGCCGAGACGCGCCCGATACGGTCGAGAACGTCATGGCCAGCTATTTCACCAGGCAGGCTCAATCATGATGTCTCGTCGGTGAGTGATCTATGGGAGTGCCCGCGAGACTATCTGAAATTTCTTAAGGATATGGGTCTAATATCGAGGCCTGCACTGGCTGTAAGATTACCGACTTGCATATGTCGATAGGTGTCTGGTGTTTCGGGATGTATGCCAACCGTGGCAACTCTAACTCATGAGGAGCTGTGGCTAGCAACAACAAAATATCCTGAGGGGTCAGAGCGGTGTGAAGTTGTTATTGTTGTTTAACCCCCGCCCCTCCTGCGGTGGCGGGCCACGGCCGGCGTTCAGCCCGGAAGCCCAGATACCCAACGACGTGTGCATGTTGGGATTGTTACATCAGGTGCAGACCCCTATATTAGACGTACACCGCTGGAGAATTGATGCTGTCTCGCAGGTGCTTCCACAGAGCACGCACCGACTTAATATTGATTAGGCCTGCTGAAAGCAATGGCTGGGCACGACATCAAGACGTGCTCGTCAGTATCGGGCGAACCCCGGTCCGCAAAAAGAGAACTGAAGACGCGTTGCCCAGTCTGTGTTAGTATGGCTGGAGAGCTGTGAGGTGCCCGCTCCTCAGCCGCGACAAATTAACCCTGTCACCCTTAGGCAACCCTAAACGCGTCCACGTACGGCGAGTGACTCAGATGGACCGTTTTGACTCTATTGTCAGCCAGGGCAATAGCTCTGGTGCGTGTGTATCTGTTCGTGCAGAGATGTGTTGTTGTGTAATGAGAGCCGAAGTGCGCTGCCGGTGTGTTT
>SDVV010014297.1:0-14845 GCA_016164225.1 Gammarus roeselii | reverse complement strand
ACTGACTAACCTGCATGCTAGTGCTCGCACTGACTAACCTGCATGCTAGTGCTCGCACTGACTAGCCTGCATGCTAGTGCTCGCACTGACTAACCTGCTTGCTAGTGCTCGCACTGACTAACCTGCATTGCTAGTGCTCGCTCTGACTAACCTGCATTGCTAGCGCTCGCACTGACTTACATGCATGCTAGTGCTCGCACTGACTGACCTGCATTGCTAGTGCTCGCACTGACTAACCTGCTTGTTAGAGCTTGCACTGACTAACCTGCATGCTAGTGCTCGCACTGACTAAACTGCATGCTAGTGCTCGCACTGACTAACCTGCATGCTAGTACTCGCACTGACTAACCTACATGCTAGTGCTGTGTATGTTCAAGCGCATGTACGTGTACATGAGATAAAATATATAACAAAATTGAAAATTCAATACAATTTTAAAATTCCGAAATTCAATAAAATTTATAATTTTTTCGACGCTCGGACCTTTCTTTAGTAGCCAAGTTATCACTTCAAAAGACAAACTTGGCTTTGTCCGGGCGTCGAAAAAAATTGAAATTATATTGAACTTATGAATTTTAGAATTGTATTAAATTTTACCTTCTGTTATATATTTTTTCAACTAATGTACACGTAAATATGCTTAAACATGCGCATGCACATACGTACACACCCCTATACACGTATATACATACATTCGTACACAGATGATGATCAAGGTGATTGATGATAGGCCTAATGCATTGCAAAAAAAACTGCAATCGCATTATAATAGCAAGCTGCATGCCGAGATTGAAGTCAGTTTTACTTGGAGAACAAGCGAAGACTGACGGGTCATCCTCAAATAGACAACAATGAATGTTCAAGTGGCAAAAATAAGTTTACGTGTTTTGAAAGAAGAAATCTCCAAAGATGATATGAGTCGGATCGAACAAATATTGAGAAGTGTTGAAAATACCAGTTATTTCAGATCATAGGTAAAACAAGAATCTAAACAGTGGAAGATAATATTCATATATGGATGAAGGAAAAAAAAAGTCGACTTTGGGTAACTAACGTCGACGGGTTTCAGTCGTATGTAACAAAGTGTAAGGGAAATAGGAAAGCAAATCTCGGAATTGATATGATCCGAGTGAAAAATCATCATGACTGTAATAAAGCTGAGGTATTGGGAAACAGACTTTACCCAAGAACCAAAGAAAATCTGGAACGTATGCAGCAATTCCCCGTTAATGATGAACAGAATGACATTGAATTTGAGAAGATTCGAATAATTAAGGATCAACAAGAAGAAGAACTACATTTTTGGACTAAAGAACACGGAACAGCCTTCGGTATTCGCAACATATATATGGTGAATTATATGATGGATTTTGAGTGGAAACTGAAGCATCGTGATGATGGGTATCGATGGCTGTACGAGTCCTGCTGTGATAAAAAAAGAGGTAGATGGTATCTTTGAATCCAGCAAGAACTGTAATCAATACTAATAAATACTAATACAACTATGTAAAACTTCAATCAATTGTTTATAATATCATATAACTCAAGGGATAAGCAATGAATTGAATACATCGTGTAAGGACGAGGCAACATCGATTTTTCGAAATCAGTTGACGAATATGTTTCACTCATTGCCATAAACTTATCTCGGGGTAAATGCTATATCTGTGTGACAGATCATACTCAGTCAAGATTATGATTCTGTTGTGTAAGGATGAGGTATAGCTTGAGTCGTCGTTTGTTCGAAAGTAATGGGGTGATGTACGTATGTAAACATTGCCAGAAAGAAATAAAATTGAATAAACATGAATCCACTAGTAATGTATGGCGACATCTGAAACGAAGTCATTGTCAAGAATATGAATATTATAGGAAAGAAAAGACAAATCAACTGGGCAAGTCGTCAAAGGATGTAGTACCAGGAGGTATCGAAGGAAAAATAATAAAAACATAATATGAGACCATGTGTCTATTTGTATGATGATGATGGAAACAAATATGAAATACTTGCAACATTCAATCCATCTAAGATTGAAAATCTGTCCTCTCTGCTAACATATATGAGTCGAGATTGACCACGAAGTAGAAATAATTCGGTGCAAGTTTTATAAAGAACCGTGTGGAGAGGGTTCATATGTATATATCAATCACTGAAAACCGTACATAAGGTTAGGTTAGGTACCATACATAAGGTCAGGTTAGGTTAGGTTAGGCTTTTGATGGGTGTGAATAACATGTAAAAGGGATTTAGAATTGTACCTAATAAAAAAAATCATGAATCATATGAAAAACAGCTATAACATTCAAATAATGATTAAATTTTCTAGATCAATATTGGAAGTGCGTATCAAAACTGCAAAGGATATATCAAAATGTATAGTCAAGTGGAGATATCTGTTATGTATTGTATATATCAATGCCTGAATACCGTACATAAGTTAGGTTAGGTTTTTGATGATTTACTAGATCAAAAGGTATAGACATGTGGAGATATTTGTTATGCATTAATCCTAAAACACCAAAAAGATTATATGTAAGCATGAAAAGTCGACCTAAAAATACGCAATTTTTTTTGGATAGAATAGGTTAGGTTGGGCTTGGATGATTAGTTCTTTTAACATAACATACCGTGAAGCTTATCCAGTCGATGAATAAGTATCATACGTAAGCAGGATATCGCGAAAGATGACACATAATTCTTGTTTAAATTTTATAGGGTAAGTTAGGTTGCCTAGGTATTCATCTGAAAATCATATGCAGGCATGAAAAAGATAATCGAAAATACATAATTTCTTGGATACAATAGGCTAGGTTTGGTTAGGATGAATAGATCTTTTAACATGACATATCGTGAAGCTGATCCACATTAAATATTTTGTGACAAAAAGCACGGGATGTTGTTCTATAGGTTAGGTTGGATTAGGTTAGGTTGCCTAGGTATTAGTGCATCTGGCAGTGTATGATAACCTTTTTGCACTACATGTGTGTAAATGCCTACATGGTGCCAATACATGTGCCAACACAGTGACGCTAACGATCCTGTATGTATAAATTGGACTCATATCTGTACTCATTCAGATAGCGGTCCGCTTTTGGTGTAAAAGGATGTCGTCTAATTGGATATGAAAATATGTTAATAGAAATGAACACACGAGGATATGTGTTATTTGCACTGCAGAGATAAAATTAAGCAAATCAAGCTCCACATTTGGGTTTTGGCAACATCTCAAACGATGCCATTAACTTGCGTTTGATCATATTGAAAATGAACGAGCAAATAAAAGCTCTAAGGATGCAACGGGTGTATTGATAGAACATAATAAACAAAACCTGGGGATCAAAAACATTGAGATATACATTACTCAACAGGGTGCGAGCAGTAAAGAAAGGGCTTCACCTCTAGCAACAAAGCGCAGAGTGTATGAAGAATGGATGAAAATGGCTAAATCGATATGGCGGGAGGAGACCCAAACCTTGGCCGAAAAGGAAATTACTGAAAATATGGGTAGTGATATCAAGAAAACCTCATGTGATGAAAACCCCGCTAAAATTGAAGGAAACCGTTTTATCAAAGGGGGTAGTAAAAAGGTATCATGTATAAGAAGTGTAAAATGTATTTCTGACTTTGTTTTCAAAATTGTTGGAAATGAATCATGAGCATAGGGAAACGTGTCTCAAACATTTGAGTGCTAGGACAATTCGGTATATTTCGGATATCTGCGGGAATATAGTGAATGGAAATGTTGGCAAAAGCACGAAAAACCCTGAAACGATTCGATGTCATAAACATGCCACTATAATTAAAGAACTTGCATCGCTAAAAAGCTTGCTGAATACTATAAATAAAGTTTTGATTACAAGGTTAGGTTTGGAAGTGTTGCATACACTTCTCCCAAAGGTATTCGTTTATCTAAAACGTGTACTAAGGGCAACAGTCTAGAACCCAATAGAGCAGAGTGAAAAAACACACCCAAATGATAATACCTACGTCAATATGATATGCTGACAGATCCAGGTGAGAAATATTGCTCAATATCGATAAAGAATCCGCGGAGTGCCACTGATACCGAGGCTCAAGATAAGACCAGAGAGGGCGGTCGAAGTCAGTACTTATGTGTCGTACAGTTGCTTCTGTCGATTTTCGGAGTGAATAGTGATGTTCTCGTATAAATGATAAGCCCATGAAATCCCCTAATATATAAAAACGTGTTATAAATCTATTATCAATAAAAAATATATCTTATGAATCTTTGTTTGCAATATCCTTAAATTTGACTCGAATGACTAGCATTGAATGCATATATGCAGCATGACATGCAACGAAGTTGCAATACTGTATGGGTGGCATGGAAATGCGATAGATATTAGTCCTGTTTAAAGGTGTAACCGATATTGAGGCGGAAAATGCGGCATTCTACTCTGCCTAAATACATGGTCTTCTCCAACTACCCCACAAAACATCCCTTGTACGATGAAGAAATTGCAGATATGTAACATGACTTGCATTGAAATGCGTAAACCACATATACACCATGACCCATCCACCCAGTAAATCGTCTTCTGAAACGCTACACTATACACATGCTAGGGTTCAATGACAGAATTCCACAGAGATGTAGTACGACTTACACCTCATAAACACACATTCTTATGATTTTCATGGAAAAATTCATACAACAAGAACAACAACTATAAAAATAGTCAAATAAGATTCTCTACTCTGCTCTAATTCACATCAAAAATGTGATACATCATGGTATCCATTATAGTCTACGTACACAAATATTGAAGAATGCTCCTACAATAACTATAAAAATACCCTACTAGCAGGACCGAGTTTGTAACAAATCGAATATTCTATATCTATAATATCCACGTCAAACGTTGCCATGATGTAAGAAGATATATAAAACACTAAAAATATACAACTTGAAACTAAATAATACCTGAAATAATGTTCTACATTGCTGATACAAACGTATTATTTCTATAATTGTGCAGAAACCCAGTACCTTGCATCGAAGATGGAAACTGTACAGAGAACATACAAAACATACAAAAAGACCCATGGCGTATGTACTAGAGTGAACGACGGAAAATACGTCAACTTGAACATGTTATAACCTTTAAATGTACATAGTATGTGAATTTCCCTATGAAACCATGTAATAGAACTTGAACATGATTGATTGCCCCCAGAATAACGCATTTGAAACGTACTGCATCCGACCCTAAATATTTAAAAATGTTGTAAATGATCCTATGAAACCATGTATATATTTTAATCGTCATCTACCCATAGATATTATATACATATGAAATAAACGACTGGAAAAATACACAGAACATTACCTAAATTCAATATCAAGCATCCAACCAACTTCCGAATGATTCAATTATACCCAAACTAGATAAGAATACACACATATATGTACAGAAAAAAATATAGAATTATAATCCGACATAAAATATACAGCGATACATACACTCAAACATGGCAAACGTCCCCCGGAAAATAACTGATACGAGCAAACTTACCTAACTTTTCAGAAGCGCATCCAACTTTTTGCCTAGGGAATCCCTATACTCCACCCCACCAGAAATTTATTATAACACTATTCATACCAGAAACGTTAAAATATATATAATGAGCAACGGAAAGGAACCAAGCGTACCTCTATACAACCATCAAAAGAAGGAAAAACATGTATAAATACAATACATATCTAAATACAATAAAAATGAAAAAATATTCAAAACATAAACCTTGCCAACGTGAATCCGAACGTTGTCCGTCCGTCCGTCCGTAAGCAGCTGTACCCGTCCCGTTAGCCACCAGTAACCGTAAGCCGACCGTATTCCAGGCCCTACCCCTTACCTTCTTCTCCGAGAGGTGTGAGATGAGATAAGATCTTTATGTGACATTGGTGGATGAAAAGGTCCTCGAGTGCCACTTGCGTTTGGACTACTGGAGACGCTTAAAAGGAATGGATTTATTCAAACAATATCGATCGTTCTATAAAATACCACGTACATACCACGGGACTCACTAATAAAGGGAAAGATGTATAACCTAGGTATGATAACGATTTAGCAACGATATCCTACGTTAACAACATCGAATACGTCACAAAATGTATGGGCAATAACCATTGAAAACTAAATAGAATCGTTATAAAAGCTTATATTCAAATGTATCGTACACTAACACACCATGGTAATTTACATTAGGCAACCATTCTTGCATAACTACATCGATTACTCATATCCTAAATAAATCAGGTTTGAGCAGTAAAAGTTTCTATTCAAAGGAGTAATGCATAACAAAATATGCGAGCAATAAAAACCGTTGAATTAACATGCGGCCTGTGAAACTATATAATACGGTAGAAAAGTAACCTATCAAAATGAATCCTACACTAATAAACATCTTAATATGTACCGACATTTCTTGTAGAACAAACCAATAAAATAAAATAAAAGCCTATTTACCGTCTACAATACGTGTTAACAAACTGTCAAAAATTCGTAACGAAAGGAGTACATATCGAGATAAAATCGCTAAAAGACACTGATATATTATACCCTGTCATGGGTACTCTCATCCCGGGTGCTCTCTCTGTACCTACAGTAATTAACTTGACCACAGGAGTATCCGCCTTAACCTGCTAG
This sequence comes from Gammarus roeselii, assembly GCA_016164225.1. Lineage (NCBI taxonomy): Eukaryota > Metazoa > Arthropoda > Malacostraca > Amphipoda > Gammaridae > Gammarus > Gammarus roeselii. The sequence goes on along the minus strand of SDVV010014297.1, from coordinate 8,173 downwards.
TATAATGTCCGAGATATACAGCGAGTAAGTCGGTTACACTAAGAAATAACATACTTCCTAACATTCACATTGTCCAGATAAAAAAAATGCGTCTTTGGCACCCCAAAAATGGGCTGTTTTGGCCTCCCTATGCGACTGACCCCTCCCCCTACCCACCGATAATTATGCTCTATCATATTTCTTCACAGGGCACGTCTTGGAACCCATATCTTATTCCTTCACAGGGCACGTCTTGGTGCCCTTTACTCTAATTATCAAGTACTATTCTGTCAGCAAAATGTATTTTGAAATACTACTCGCATATTCTAATATCCGATAAAACCCTTTACAGTTTTTTCGCTATTCGAGAAGGTACTGCTTTATTTTGTTTCGTTTCACTTGTCAATCATTTAGCGATCAACAGTTTTCACATGAGAAGTACGACAGTACCTATTGATTCAAGTTCGAAGAAGCAGCGCATACTTCACGGTTAACGGCAACCCCGGCAAGCCTATACGCTCTGAACATTTATGCACATTGTGCATGTTTTCTTATATCTGTCACAAAGTATAAATAGTTTTTCAGCAAGACTTCATAAAACAATGAGTCACTAACTCGACTAAAAATCAATATAGTCAAATTAATTTTATCTGTATGGGATACTATGACACCTCATCATTACAGGGCCCAGCATCTGAAGAACACGCATCTCCTTTGAAGGCGACTCAGTAATCCATGTTTGTAGGTCACCGTCGCGTTTTATGATGGAGTATCAACTCGAAAACGAAGGAATGAAGAAAAAATAGCTTAATGCTATGGACTCGGTGTGACTTCATTATTCAGTATAACGCGTGCGGCGATGAGTAAATATTTATCTTCGCTTGTAGGATATTGTAGGCCCCGCTGTTGAGTGAGCGGTAAGCCAGTCGGTAAATGAAGGAGCCATTAGCTGCGAAGTGATTAATTTCAAAGCGACACAGTTCGAAGTATAGAATTCAGAAGCTTCCAACTTCTAAGCATCTCACTAAGAAGCGTTTAATTACTTTTCAGGAATAATGAGATTGAGGGGATTCGTCAATAAATAGAGACTGTGGTTACTTACAACTACTTAGGAAGTGGGATGAGAAAATGCAGGTGGATCGATAATCTTATTTTAAATAAACGTAGTTCCAATGAAAGTGAGACAAAAAAACTACGACATGGAAGATCGTATGATTTGAATGCCAACTTTTCATCATTCACGAGTAATGATCGGGTGGTTAAGATGCCTTCGATTACTAACGAACTAGTCTACTTCATATATAATCGCTTCCCCGTGCTTCTATATTGAACGCATGAGTCGAATACCCTAATGCAATTCTGATGTCCATTTGTAAACCAAATAAGTTTATCATAAACGAATAAACAATCGTCACATTTTTTAGCGGATAATTCAGGTTTGTTTGCATGGCAGTTATATGCAGCAACGACTTTTAAATGACATTTGGATGTCAGCAGATACAGATACACACAAGACCGAAATCCTCCAGAAAGGCAGGTGGCCGATCGCAAGGTGCACCTCACAATACACTAATGCACTGACACAACACCAACAATCTGAGCCCTTCAGCACTAATGGGTCAGCCCCTCGAGAAACACAATTCGGTTCATGATTGAGGTCCGAGATCAGGGTCGATCAACAGTAAGGCCTTCCCAGTTCACGTTCATCCCGGTTCTCGACGAGACGCTCAGGGTGGGAAATCCCATAAGGGCCGCGTAAAACTCGTCGATTCACAACCATCTCCATTCACGCCAATCCAATGCGCACTATCTCTTTACCATCACACGAATGTCTCTTCTACTTAACGACTGTCTCTCGCCATTAATCCGCCCAAACATTGGTCTAGCTCCAGGCCTACCTCCACTCACCACCGCTTTCATCACATCTTTCACCACCCATCTCAGGACACCTGAATCTACTCTGTCCTCTAGCTTTCTCACCCCCCGTTCTAATTCAAACAACGTCGTTATTGATCCTATCCCTCGACGTCACTCCGCCCCTGCCCCTTGAACATTTCATTTTGAAAAATTCAACCTTCTTCTTCCTTCTGCTCTCGCCCCCATATCTGAGACTCAGCCCCGTAGAGCAAAAATGAGACACCTACACCTCTTACAACCCATCTCGTTGCTTCCATACCCAACGTTCTATTGCTCAGTACACTGTTAAGGGCACCCAACACCACATACCCTTCCACCACACGAGATTTCACCTTAGATTGTACTAGTTGAGGCTTCAACACGTGTTAGTTCAGGTACTGAAAGCACATAACTTCCTCCAATAACTCTCCATTCAGTGGGACACTGATTCTGCGCGCATAGCCTTCTTCTTGAACATTGCTTGCTTGCTTGCTTGATGTGAGAAGTTTACATTGTTTTGCTCGATAAATGTATCTATCAATGAATATGCATGAACTGAAGCATGACAAAGAATACTTTTCCTGTCAGCGGGACACCATGAAGCATAAACTCTAATCCATTTTATTCCGGACAAACCCATTGAGATAACCTCACCTCGCCCTCGCCCTACTTAGATTAGCCAACATCGCTTGGAATAACGAGTGACTGTGGCAGGGCTACGAATGGAATAGGCGATGAGAGTGGGGGACTGATCCGCCGTAGACAATTGCCGTGCGGCTCTTTTATGTTCTGGACGCGGAATCGTGAACACAAGTACCAACGATACATTGACGTAAAGAACGAATACAAGCAATCCGTGAGTATCGATTCCTAGTACTATTTGATCGTTAATGCAATCTAGAATCACAGAGCACGACGAAGTCCTGATACTGTTTATTAGTGACAGTGTAGCAACAGAGCAAAGTGAGATACCAAAAAAGAAATCCGGTTGTTGAGAAATAAAGGCAAATAATTAGAGAAGAGTACAGGACAGCGTATGATCTGAAGAAAACACTAAAATTTAAGGTGATGCGAATTCAAAGTGAAGAAAAAATGAGGTCTAAGGCCCCATTCAATTAGCTGGAATTCAACCTACTTGCGATATCGCGGGAGAATACTATAGCACAACCACTTTAGTGGCAATATGAGCGGTGTTAACAATGTTGCTGACTCGAATATTGTAATGAAGCGCTCTACAAAAGAACAACATTAATAACGATGAAGAAGTCAATATGTGGGTACTTATATCGCTTTGAAAAGAATAAATTTTTTAAAATTTGTTGGAAAGGATGGTGTACAGTGGAAGGTTTTATATTTGGTACTGTTCAATACCTCCATTTATTGTCTATTTTCTTCACTGTCTGTCTTGAGTGAAATGACCTACCAAAGCTACGTATGGTGTAGTTGTAGAACCTATCATTGAAACCGACAAAATGTGCGACAGAAAAGACAATTACAGACCTATATCAATCGAAACTGCCGCATCGAAGTTAATAGAAATTGTGATACAGAACTGATTTGGCGAATATATTTAAACAAACCAATTTGGTTTCAACCCTTCACGTGGAACTGAACTGACAACATTTAACTTGCAATAAACTATTAACTTCTTTGTTAGTAGAGACTCACCAATGTACCTCTATTTTCGTATTGTCGAAAAAATATTTGACTGCGTTAATCATTGGACGCTGTTAAAAAAACTTATTGATGAGGGGGCGCCTGTGCATCTCGTAAAGCTACTAAAAGGAATCATCAATGGGCAATACGATGGGGAAGCTTAACATCAAACACGTTCCCATCAACTAATGAGATAAGGCATGGAACCCTTGCATCGCCCCTTTCATTCACTGTGTACGTACGTCTAACTCTAAGCCGAGTAGGGTATCATATTGCCGACGGGCCCTAATGACCCCTCATGTGGATGGCCTTCAAATAACGCTATACATATGCGTGACCAAAGCCGCAACACTAGCGATTGAGTACAATACAAGCAAATCTGTTTGTAAGCTAGTGAAACTGAACACCATGAAGAGATTCCAGTTCCGAATGAATTAAGTGTTAAATGGTATTCTGTTGGATTATGGGGACATTTTTTCCTTCTTAGAAAAAAATGTCTTAATAACAAGCCGCCTGTGCGATGTTACTGATATCTCCTGGCAAACTGGAATAAAAACGTAGTTGGCTATCAGCTCATAAGCAAATTCAACTTATGCACATCAGATGTTAAAATAGAGATCTTCAAAACCGTCTACCACCCAATCTACTATAACTCACTGTGGTGTGAATTGACGATAGTCGCTTTTAATAAACTGAGATTAGCCAACAATGATAATTTCAAGAGTTTGATTGGTGTCCCTAGATGAACGAACTAGCTTGGTATGTCCACCTTATGGCGTGGACTGAAATAATAATCCCTTTCTGGAGGCCATGTGTGATAGTGAGGGATACGAATTATCTGCAATGAAAGAGGGGTGGGACAGAAATTTGCATGCGCATGAAGATTTCGATGTTAATGGAATAATGTTCGACTTCCTCTACCTTTCCATGTTGTAGGCCCAGAAGCCAAACATTATTTCTATTTATATCGGAAAATTTCGGCACCAGCAGAACTCTGTTCCACCTCTCTTTTATTGCAGATAATTCGTATGTTTTTTAATATTAGAGTTAAAATATGTCCCTGAATATATTAGCTGACGGGGGGCTATATACTTGACGTCTCTAACATTGAGCCTTGTTTTATTCATATTCATGTGAGAAAGTGACATAAAATGTATCCAAGTGCACTTGTCATTGCCTCAAATTGTAAATGTATGTCGGGTATTTCATTCCCACGTTCCTATGTTGTCTCCACGTATGTTCTGATGGTGCGTAATTTGAATGCATTGGTAGGAATATTATGTTTAACTTGTTTCTTTGTATGTGTTATTGTAATATCGAGTGCTTCTATAGAGACAAGTATTTTTATTATCGTTCAGCATCCCCAGCCTCAATTTCCCTCAGTATTTGCGACGTCATTCCACTCTTTAGTGAGGAACCTTTTCAGGGTTCATACAAAATATTGAAAACTGAATTTCATGACTTACCTTGACTTTACAGGAACACAAATTGGAAAATTCCATGACTTTATCTTAGGTATATCATGATACATTTCTTATGTATGCGCATCTGATAAAAGTAAATACTTTTTAATGAAAATCCTCGACAAAGTTATTGCCTAGTGCAATTTTTGGATTTCGATTTTTTATGTATTTTATGAGATTTTTTTTTATAAGCATGTGATATTGACAGTACGATTTCCGAAACTTTGTCAGGAAGAGGCCTGGCCTTTTTGTCAAAGCTTATTGAAAAAAATATAGAAACCATCATTTTCAGGAAGGAAACAAAACTTTTTTTTATAAAAAAAAAGAACAGAATAAGCATAAAATGCATACCATTCAGGAGACAAAACATTGTTGAAATCCTAACTTATATTGGCAACAGTCCTTTGGTAACACAGTTCAGATGACTTCCTCCAAACGCTGGAAGTAACCATGATTTGCTCCTTAATAAATTACTACACCCGTTCTTCTACACAAAAATAGTGTTTACAATTTATACTGTAATAAAACCCACCATATAAAGGCATATATTAATAATATGTAGTCCAAAGAAATTGTGCACTTTTTCAATACAGTACCTAGTCGAGTTGGACAGAAACACGAAAAAATATATACAAATACAGTGACAGACACTAGGCCGTATCCCCCAGAAAAGGGGGTGGCTTACGGCATGGCGCACCTCACACCCTCATACGCTCACACTCGCACAACTTGGCCCATTTGTGCTAAAGGGTCCGGCCGGTAACCCCGCAACACACACTCTGGGTTTCGAGCGCGGTCCGAGGATCCGTTGTCAGGAGCAGGGCCCGAAAAAATATATAATCTATTATAAATGAAAGATAAAATTGTATTTAGGAGTACAATAAGTTGACCTGGCTTTTAGAGATAACAAAAAATTCATAACATAAGCACAGGACACCATGAGTTTCTTCCCTGGTTGGTGTATTTGCTAGCACACTCGCTAACAAACTTATCAGCTATTTTAGGAAAAATACGGACTACAAGGATTTGCTGGAAATTTTGCATGATGATAATTACTTAAACCTGGTTTATTCTCCCATTACACTGTGAACCGAAACTGTTATTCTACCAATTGCATCTTAGCTTCAAAATTTTAGCACTAAAGACCTCTAATTGTTCAAGAATCTCTCTAACCCTCTTTCTAGATGCATTTGATTCGGAAATTAGAGACATTTTTTCATCAGTCTCTGCCTTCACTGCCAACTCATCGCCACGTTTCATATACTTGTCGTATGAATTGGCCCAACTCGCTTCATTTTTCTTCTCCTTCTCGAATTCTTCTTTGATCTTTTGTTTTGGAACTGCAGCTCGACTTTTCTTCAAGTTCCCTCTCTAGTCATCCAAATAATATCCATACTTTGCTCCTGCTCTGCTGCAGTATTTCATCATTTCCATATTTATAATTACTTTGGATACATGATCACTGTTCTCATTGGACAATTCTCTCTTCACACTATCACAGATCATTCTTTGAGCTACTATTGTCATCTCCAGCATATTTGTTTCAATAGTCTCCTTGTTGACGCTAAATCCTCTCTCGATTGCTGCTTGTCCATGTGAGAGTGTAAATACCATTTTGCGAAGCTTCTACAATTCGCTGTACTCTGCCTTTTCTCCGATGATCTCCCGATACAGAACATCCAAACGATCTTCTGACTTGATGTCAAATGCTGCAAATTTTTATTTGAACTCCAATCTCACGAGGGCAATGAAATTTTTGTATTGCTAGATCATTTCATCAAATTCGGTTGATTTCAATAAATTTGTATTGATCAGGTGAGTGAGCGATTTATCAAAATGAGTGACAGATGAATTAGGATGATTTATTATGTATTGAGGACTGAATGATCGCAGATGCAGCACAAAATCGTGTTTGATAGGACCCCTTTCTTTAAATTTTGCTACAATGCTTTTATAGCAGAGAAAACTCTGTTGCCTGAATTCAGACTCTTCCGCAATTCCAACTTCAGCTGATGTGAAGATGGTTGCAGCTGCGAATCCAATTATGTTTTTTTCCTTTGAAGATGATTGTCAGTGTCTTCCTCATCAGTGTTCATCAGTGACGAGATGGAACATGACATAAATTCCTTTTCGATGAATTTTGCTCTCAATTCTTTCATTATTTTTGAAATTTCTTCTGCAAGGAAATGAAACATTGGTTTAGAGCTCTGAAAAGTTTGAAGAAACCCTTGTATACAATTTGCAGTGGAAATGAAGACGTTCAGTTTAGAAAGGGTCATAGGATCTTTCACAGCATTGTGGACAACTTCATTGGAAGGAGATTTTGGAACTTTTCCTTTTGGTCCTCTTCTTGTTTTTTCCACGTACTGTGAGATGTTGTCCCATATGGATAATGCTCTCTCAGCTACACGACAATCTTTAACCCACCGGTTACCACAAAATTGGAGAGGAAACACAGAACTGCTGGTTATCAGTTGAAGATATGTTATGGAAACGGCCCGGGGACAATGTAATAGTTAGGATGTATCTAATTATATTGTTTGTTCGACCTAGTCCCTTTAGAACTTGGACATTATAATTAAGGTGAAGACAGTTACTCATGTGGCCAAGTTGATTACTGTAGGTACACAGAGAACGCCCGGAAGGGGAAGAATAGGAGAGGAGGATAGGGGAGGGGAGTCAGGTGCCTGATAATGGGTGTCACGGAAGCAGCCCTAGGACAATGTAATGGTTAGGATGTATGTCATGACTTTATGTGTCCGACTTAGCCCCTTTATAGCTCGAACATTGTACTTGTAGGTTCAGTTAATTGCAAGGGGCAATTAGTTTGCATGGGAAGACATTTATCCGTCAATGTCATACAGTGATCTTATCTCAACTCGCACTTCGCGGGGCATGCAGTAGGGTCTACCTTTAAACACTTGCCGCGTTCGGCAGGAATAGCGTTGTTTCATTTGGAGATGCAGTTGGGTATCCCTTAAATCAGTTGCCGCGTTCGGTAGGTATATCGTAATGATTCATTTGGACATGCAGTAGGGTGTACCTTTAAACACTTGGCACACGACTGGTAGGATTATCGTTATATTATATTTTGGACGTACAGTAGGGGACCTCGGATAGCTTACGGCACGCTTACGGGTTGGTAACGCAATTGTTTAGTGCCATGACAGGCCTCTATC
>SDVV010014296.1:0-14846 GCA_016164225.1 Gammarus roeselii | reverse complement strand
ATATATTTAGAAATATGGCAGCAACGGAGGTTGCCGGTTTCCTTAGTAAGGTTTGGATTTGTCTTTCAGTGTTTGTAGACGCTGTTTCTAAAGGTGATTACGTTATTACTGTTAATCCTTCATATGGTAAACGGTTCCAGGTTGTTGGAAGCTTGATTGGTAAGATGTTCTCTACCCTGATTTTCAAATTGGTATTAGCTGCAATTTTTGTCTATTATTTCGTAACATCTATTCCGAATGCACTTGACCACATTATCAAAATTTTCTCTCTTGTTGCTCGGTGCTTCTGACCGTTCTCTGCGCTCGTCTATCAGCCTGCTCCAGCGCTTGTCCTGATTTTTATGTCGGATTCGTTTTTTTGTGAATTTGGTTCATCGTCTTTCGGCAACCAATTGCTTCTTGAACATCATTATTAGGCCAAGAGGGGTTGGTAATTTGTACTTTTTGGTACATTGTCTTTCGGAAAGTGATTGCTTCTTAAACATCTTTATTAGGCCAACAGGGATTGGTAATTTTTACTTTTCACTCTGGGATGTATCGCTTGCTTGCTTGCACCATCCTTTCTCTACTATACGCAGAGTATTTATCAGAGATCTTGCCATCGTATTGGTACTCGAGGCCAATGTTTGTGATTTCGTCCATCAAGTCATCAAAACGATCCTCTCGAAAATCGTTGTTGTACCCTGCTGATTCTTACATTGCTATTTTTTCTGTGATTTGGAGATCAATAGTATTGTGATCACCTATGTTTCATTGACTGTACCCGGTTTTATTAATCGTTCCTGAGTCGATACAACAAACTCCAAGATGTTAGACCCTATGGTTTGTTCTTCCACGTTCTGTTTAGGTTGTTCATATTACCTAGTCGTATCAACCCGCTGCCCCGTAATTCCGCCCGCTGGGTGGTCCAATTTATGGCAGATAGGTTAAAGTTTCCGATCAATATACTCTGACGGGATAAGAGAATGACATTGTTCTTTTCTTCAATGAGAATATTTCTACCCAAACTGTTATTCTTGGTTTCGGTATACCAGTACAATTGTCTGTATTATCCCTTGAAGACCTATTTTCGGCTGAAGATTTTCGTTGATTCCAACTATGTCACATTCATTCGTGTTTACTAAAGCTTGAAGAAGATCCTTCTTGGGCATTAGTGGTTGCATATTTCCTTCTAAAATATTTATTCATCCTCTCATACCTGTTTTGGTTGACTTGTTTTCTGTTGAGCAGCACCGAGAGTCACTCGGTTCACTACCATAAATGCTTCTGCTACCCGACCCAGTTCCTTCGACAATAGTTTGACTTGACGGATGTACGAGTTCATGTTCCTCGTTTTGCTCGTTTTGGCCTCGTGATGGGTATTTTTATTCGTTTCTTGAGTGACGTCGTTTCTCACTCCTCTTCCTGTGCTCATCGTTGATTGTCTCCTTATGAGATTTCTTTCTACTGCACTACTGAGTGGGATGCCGAACTACGTTTTGCCTAGCGCATTGAAATGCCTTTCATCACGCCGGAATAGTTTAGATTCTTCTCTAAGAACAGGTTCTGTATTGACATAGCAAAATCCTTCTTTGTTGGCTTTCATTCCACCGCTCGATTGATTTACGTAACCCTACCTTGAATCTTGTTTGTGACGTCTAACCTCACGAAAATGCCCGTAGCAAAATCATATTATTTTTCATTTTTTCGACACTTTTCGTAAAGTTTTTGTATCTCTTTTTTGATTGACATTGGTGTTTCGCTTACAAGCGCCAACTAGGAAATACACCTAACCAATTTCTTACAGCTTGAGAGGGTCATGAGATTTATTTATTTTGGAAGTCATTTACCGTTGACTTATGTGGCAGTATCCCTCATCTACTGTTTATATCATAAGCCCGCTCACAGTCATCTCTCTGTTGAGCCCGCAGTTGTCGTTGACTGCCATTTGCACCCTTGCTGTTGCTTGTCCCTCTATTATTTATTTGCACTAAATGTTTTATTTTTATCGTCTGTCATTGGGTTTTCAATTATTAAATATCACACATGGAACTTCATTATCAAATACAGTATTTGAATAGCGAAAGAGGAATTAAAGTTTCGACGCAGCACATCTCTACTGGGCCGCCAGTTCGAATTTCATGGAGCAAGATATAATTTACATTATTTTCATCAATGAACTTACAGACATCGTCCATTTTGAGATAGAAATCATGAATCCATGGCGTTGAAAAATCACATTACAAGGGGCTGGAAAATCGCGAATAAAAAATCGCGAATACATAGGGTTGAAAAACACGAATACATGGGTGAGGTAAACGAGAATATATGGGTTGTGGAATTTATGAATAAATGGGGTTGAATGATTGCGCACACATGGGATTAGGAAATCCTGAGACTATGGGGCTGGGAAATCGAACTGTGCCAACATTTGTGAGTAGGGGTCTAAAACATTGTGATTTGTACAATGATACATGGTTAAATAAACGAGATAAATTATACATAAATAGGAACACAGCGTAATGGATAATCATGCTGGATTTCCAGATATGGGGTGTGGACATTAATGGGGTTAGGAAATTTGGAGAATGTGGTGTTAGGAAATCGAAATGTGCCAACATATTGTAAAACTGGTTCTAAAACGTTATATGTTAACCTCTGCACTCAACACAGTTGAGCGCAGAGGTCATATGAACATACCCCTACTCGAGAAGGAGAGGCACTATATATGTTCCTATGACAAGATTGTTACAGCGAAAATGGTAATGTACCATTCCTCGAAAAGATTGACCACGCTCATTTTTTTATAAAAAAAACTATTGAAACATCAAAATAGTTGACCAGGTAACCTCTTTGGCAATTACCAGAGACAATTGTGATTAGTAGAAATTGGAAGATCAGCAACCAATGGATATTATGAGAGATAAACGGTTTCTAAGAAACTGATTGGAGAGGAGTTAGCTGGAGATGGGATATTGAGGACATTCTTAAAATTTGAGGTGGACTGCACCCTTAATCGGAAATAAGAGCACGCGATTTGTTTATGAGACATCGGTTGTGGCATCAAATTAGATAATATGTAATTTTGGGTAATTGGTAGAAACAATTGTTATATTACCTACCCATTTATAAGTAATACCGGGTATCATAGTATCATGTGAATAAAACTCGGTGGTAAAAAACGACGAAGTGGTGGTTCACGGTAAATTGGTAGACTAAGTGACGGTTTGAATTAGTCGGCCAATAATTGTTTGTTAAGCCTGTTCCTGAATGACGTGTTTGATCTAAGGTTTTAGGCCTAGTACTCCCAGGCGGCCTCTCGTTGCCGTATACAACTCCTCGAGTGTGATGAGCTGGAGGATATTCACCGAAGAAGGAAGAGGAGGGCGGTGGGCGGTGAGAGTAGGGGGTAGGCGGCGTTATGTGGCTTGGTTGATGATTATAGTCAATGGGGAGGTGAGACGGTGGCGTAGGGGGATATTAACTGGGGAGTGTGGGTGAGACTGGTTGATGTACCAACCAGCAGTAAGTGCATTCACATTTCTGTTGAGCTCTTATAATTGTCTCGCCACTATATATATGGTCTGCAGTAGAGATATAATTTGAGTGGCACATTTCGTCTCTGATGCCATCTAGGCGAAATAATTGATACATTTTCATTTTTGTTTGTGTTGGGATAGCGATTAAAATGTATTGCAGAAAAACATTTTGTTGCAGCTGAAACAATGGAAGGCTTGGCGCAATGTGGAGTCGTAACCGTTCATGGTGTTGTGCATTGAGCTGATATACACTGATATAACGTAGCCGGGGGAGGAGATAGATGGAGGGAAGGTTAGCTTGACGATGGTGGGGGGGAGATGGCAGTATGAAATGTTTGTGCTGCCTTGGGTCTGCCTCTTGTTATCTCACCAAGATGTCCTTGATTAGTTCCACTGCAATCTACTCTTGCAAATACACCGAATTGACTACTGTAACTATTTGTGCATTTTCTTTCATGGTGATTGTATGAATTTATTGTATATCACTACCATTTTCTTCCCTATTCGTAATATTTCAATAAAAATTAGCTCACGAGATGTTCGATAAGTTTTATGTGATTTTCTACCTTGCAATTAATAAATATTGATCGGTGGCGCTGCCAAAAATAGCATTATTTTCCAATGGCAAGAAGTTTTGACCGCACATTATTTCGACAGAACTTTCACATTTTTATTCCCTCTCGACACTTGCTTTGCGGCTTCTAAGAGCCGGAAGCCCACGTCTTGACTCGATGGTGTTTAGAGACAGACGGAGTTGGTGGTGTTTAGAGGCAAGCTGACTCCGTTCTGTTTAGAGACAGACTGACTCGTTGGTTTTATTTGATAGTAGTTATTTGATTCGTAAGATTCCAACAATGATTTTTAAATAAATCATACCATCCGATTTCTCATTATTTTCATGCAATTCACATTGTTTAAATCCATCCCCATTAGAGAGATCACTCCCCAAAATGCGTCACATGTTCTTTGCAGTTTCAAACAACATTTATCAGAGTAAAATGGCATCAGCACTAAGTCGGTTTCTTCCAGTTCATCTAAATTATTTATGAAAATTCTGTATCATTCTCTTCCTCCTTCCCTCTGACCAAGCTGTGTTTAGCACAGTGCTAGAAATCCTACGACAATTTTTGGGGGGTCCTTCGGCTAGGTCAATCGTAACTTCCGGTGTTACGGTGAAAAATGAAGGCCCGTTTTCAAACGTTGATCGTAATTCGGATATGTATGCGCTACATAACACTGAAAATATTCGTTCAGCCAATACGTTAGTTGTTTTCCTATTTTAAATATATTTTACAGTACATTCAAACTGGGAGACTGTTTGAATTGGGAAACGAAGGCCAACGATGAGTATTTTTGGTATTGCTGATTGTGAAGTTGGTGATCAGTAACGACTTGAAGAATATAATGACTATCATTACGACTTGTTCCGTGGGTGGCCGTTAACGAGCCGCACCAGCAACTCATTAAGCTCCAAGAACAATGTAACAAGCAGCTCACGAAGGCTTCCCTTCAACATGCTTCGCACCTCTAACAGTGCAACCTGCGTCACTCAGATATGCTGAAGCTCACCATTAACAACACTATACGCAAATTATCGCTTCGATTTTTCCCATTCGGCTCACGATACAAGTTTACTCATCAAGATTTTTAAACTACCATTTTCATTGCCAGCATTGACTCTAGTTGAGCCTGTCCTTGTTCTATCATTGATCTGACTGCCACTGAACACAACACAGGACCAGGAACCACCTCTACCCGCCTTTATTTTCTACTTCCAACCTCACAGAGCACTCGATGCCACGCAACTCACAAAAACATAAAATATGTTCCATGCCCAGACCATTAGAATTTGTTTGCCGCCTGCTACTGCTTCTTGCTCGACTGCTCGCGAGTAAAGTTAACGTCCCGAGGCAGTATTTCTGAGGATGGAGGGTCTGAATACGCAAGCTAATGCTTGGGATTACATGTAACAAAAATACGAACACTTCTTCCTCTTTGGGATGTAACATTTGATATTAAATGGTATTATGCATGTATGTGCATGACACATACGTGACACAGACTCGATACAACTGGTAATACTCAAAGTTTCCAGCAGTGCCCATGGCTCATCATTAGCTTAACTATATTATAATGCTCAGATTTGGAAAATTCGAAATTTACTTTTCGTATTGCATTACCAAAGTTCGGCCAACCCTTGATCGCAAGACTTATCCGTTGTGTAAGGTAAGGGTCATCATTTAATGCACAGCAGACGGGGACACTTTTTCAAGAGCTGCAGAGAATAAACGGGTCTGGTCGAGGCACATTTTCATAAGCTAGAGTGGGTAAGCGGACAAAACGGGGTGACATTTCCAAAAACGGGCTATTTTTCGATAACTTGAGAGGCGAAAAGAGACAGGTCGAGCAATTTGTAAACGGTAGTGGTACGGGTAACTTTTTCGAGAGTTGCAGTCTAATCAGAGCTGGACTAAAGAGACCAAAAGGAGCTGGATTCAGAGCAGGTCAAAGTACAGTATTCAAAAAACAACTCAGTATTTTGTTCAATTTGCCCTTCCTAAACTTGGAAATCATTTAGAAAAATGTGTGTAATTACTGAAAACACACATGCTTTGGCTGGCCGGCAACGCCTCCCTCGAAGAAAATATTGTCAAGAGCGGTAACAGGGAAGTGATGACGACGAGAGTGAGAGTGCACGACGGATGAAGTAACTGAGAAGGCGTGGGCTGGGATGGTGAATGAATAATGAAGGATGGTATAAATGCAACAAATGAATGAAAAATGAAAGATTGTATGATTGCAAAAGAGGAATGCAATAAGAGGAGCAAAGTGAGGCGAGAAGAAAGTAATGAGAGAGTTTGATGTAAAAGAGTGAGTGTCCAAGGTTAATCGCAAGCACGACAGTCGTTCACTGCGAGATGAATTTAGGTAAACGAAAAAAAATCTCTATCCAAATAAATTCACGAATTTAATTGCGAAGTCCAATTAGAAATTAGACAATAAGAGAGACAATAAATTGCTATTGTTTATTTGATTTCAAATGTTCGATCGCGTTTCAGTTTGGTCTTTAATTTTTTTTAGATCCAATCAATTATCTCTGTTGGAAATCAACGACACCCGGATGACGTATCGAAGGCGAAAGGTCACTTTTTCATAACAGCGGTTGTGTGGTTTCGATTCCTCAAAATAAGCAAAAAAGGTCTAGTTGCATATGGGAAAATTCCACTCACGGAACAGTGGACAAAAACGATAATTATACATATATAATTTACCACTACTATACCATTCTCCGCTCGAAAGATTAGTAAAAATATGCTCTCTAATGAAACCACAGCAACAGTTTAAACAATTTTTTTTAATAATTGTAATGAACGTGTCCTAAACACGTGATGTCGTTTCAATCAAATTCTAACGTACGGAAGTTGATCAGAACGCATCGCTCTGACAGAAGGCCTTGACAACAGGACATTCTACTATCATATTTCCATTTTCATGTTCGCTTGTGCCCTCCCGCATTTTCCAGTTTATTCACATTTTCTAAATTACTCAGAGAAGGCAAAACATCTAAAATATTTACTGGCACTTTCTGCATCAGTTAAGGGACGGCATAAATAGACCAGTTATAGAATTTTTTTTGGCAAATGAACCGTTGTGTTAGCAAACCTGATGAATTTGTTGAGCATTTCACGAGGCTTTTTGTCATTACTTACTGAAAGCACATTTAGACGTGCATCTCATGTTGGCTAAGATTTCTGGTCAAATGTACCTGTATGAAAACGAGGTATCCCTAGGAAGGAAGCATGAAGCAATCATTGTAACAATTGTTTTTCCAAGTTAATAATTTCTTACATTCGCAAAAACTCGAGTCACGGCGTCGTATTATTCCTCGAGCATAACAGGAAACAAACGCTGTAACGCGAAAATTGAAAATGGGAAATGACAAATTTTAGTTGTAGACAGGATGTTTATTGCATACAATTATGCAATGTCCGTTTTTTTTCGTGAATGATGGCTCATTGAAAATGGATGTGTCCAAATGTAGAGTCAATCACTGATTAATATTGGTATGAAAAACGATAGAGCTGATGAATATAGTGCGACCAATCATTCTGTTCTAATCCTAGCCAGCAACTGAACGATAGAGCTGATGAATATAGTGCGACCAATCGTTCTGTTCTAATCCTAGCCAGCAACTGAACGATAGAGCGGATGAATATAGTGCGACCAATCATTCTGTTATAATCATAGCCAGCAACTGAACGATAGAGCGGATGAATATATTGCGACCAATCATTCTGTTATAATCATAGCCAGCAACTGTCTCTCTACAACCCCTGACACCTAAGGCAAGATTTAGCTCATTCCGAAGTTTATTGAAATATTGGTTGAAACCAAAACTGCAAATGAGTAATACACTAAAACAACGTTCCTCGACATTTGATGTATTGTACATACTATTTCCGATTGGGACACATACTTCGTTTTACCAAGTTTTGCTTTGTAACTAAAGATGAGGAAACGAAGTTCATGAGGGATTTTGTGCCATCGGTCGACGATCAATTCAGTTCTAATACAAATTGATTCGTACAAAATATTAATGATGTTATACACACCAATGCATTTTCCGATGCAAACATGCGCTCAAACTATTCACAATGCACTGTAATAATTTTATTGAAAATTTAGGCTTCCAAAATTAGAAAGTAATATATAACAATTTTTTTAAGTATTGTTTGGAAAAATGAAATTAAAATATAATTTGATAGCGAACCATAAATAGGAAAATCATATATTTTCAAATTATTTGTCTCAATAATTATTCTTATTCATGGAGTAATGCATTTGGTCTATGAAGTTGTAGGGAAATTTTCTGATTATTTTTATATTTTTTTATAGTCAACTCCGTGAATATTCCGTTTGCTATATCCATAAAAATTTTAGAGATCATTGTGAATATGAAAAGGTTCGGTCCCTCTAATATCTTAGAAAATAGGCATTTCAATCCTTCTTGCACCTTGGATACCATCAAAACAATGTGACACATCACTACAATCGAACCATCATCCCTCGTTCAACAGAGCAACCCGTTCTAAGGACATGCATCCACTTAAAATTTGAACCAACATCCACTGTGCATCTGTTCATTATGTTTTTTTGACCACTATCCACTTTGCACAAGAACCACTCGTCCTCTGAACCAGGCCTCATTGTGGAACTTGGCATGGCGTCCTTTAGACCATCGGCATTGTGATTTCTTGGATCAGTAACGTGGTCTTTTGGAACATCATCAACCCTGCAACAGAATGAAGCTTCCTCTTGACCAGCATCAAGCGTGTAGATTGGACTGGAGTGATTTGTCTTTCTAGCCCGCTGCAGTCGGCGCCAAACCCCAGAACAGCACCTATTGCTGCATCTAGTTATGGACTATTTTGTATTTGATTAGAGTTATGCATACTACTGCGTCAAGGCATTGTTCTTTGCGCGGCGGTGAATGTCAGAGGTATGCATGGATGCCACATGAGTATCCAGCGTGTAACAGTGTGATGCCATTTACGTCCAGCTTTCGAGTTAGGAACTCATCATCGGAGCGTTTGGACAGATACAAAGACCATTTAATCCGAAAACACTCCCACTAGGTAACGGTAATCTCAAACACAGAGAAAGATCTATAGCCACTGCAAAGAAATATCAAACTGCACAAAATATTCCCACAAAAAAACTTAAATAATCTTGGTAAATAAAGTTTGCGAATGAAAGATATCTTTCCAATTCTGTGTATTATGATTAGAAAAAATCATTATCACTGAAAAAATCATTATTGCTGGCTGCCTATAATTCTATGTACTTCCAACATAACTAATAATACCTTCTTCATCAGCAAATCAACAACAATATTTACGTATTGATCATGACCTTCACATAAATTCGACACTTAAATTATTTCTGTAACTAATGTAATTGCTCTCTATTAATCATGGGTATGCAAATGAAACCATTACTGCGTTTACCTTGAAGACATAAGGGAGCAACATTTCTGCGGTTCGGTCGTGATCAAAGCGCTAATTGAATTATGCCAATTTCCGTCGTAGATAGGGGCGGGCGGTGCATTATAGGGCGGTTGGGCAAATGCTGACATGTTATCAAGAGGAATTCTCGCAAACTGCAGTGAAACTATTTGAGGGCAATAGAGTATTTCATGAGGGAATAACCGAAAATTTTATCTTCTGAACACAGGTCTTGTCCAATTTTTAATTAAACTAGAGTTTTGCCTTACGATATATATTCAATGAAATTAGATAAACGCAAAAATACACAACGTGTTTTAGTTGCATGTGGTAAGAAGAAATTACCCTTGGGATCACAGAGACGAGATTAATCTTGACAGGAATCTTGAAGAAGATGATGCACTTTAGTCTTGTTGCTTTTTTTGAACTCCGCCGGAGCTGAAGATATTGAAATCTGAATTATAGCGTGACATTTCAAGGTTTCAGCACGGCATCCCAATTTGTGAAGTTTCAATACAGAACAGAAAAGCATGTAACCTTCATCCATCACAAAATGTTTTTGAATGTGATTTTAACCGCCCTAAATATGTAACCGTGACCTAAAATCTGGCAGAAATGGCAACTTTTATCGTGACTCAGCTCACAAATGATTTCAACCGGGTCTCCGGTTCGATAAAAGTTAGATTACCTGGCCGACTTCAGCTATCATTGTACTGTCTCGAATTAGTTAGAAGGTCTTAAAATAATGTGTTCTGAATTATCAGCTGTACTTTTATAGCAAACTAAAATGCTGAAACATTAGTTTCTGTGACTCACTCGTTTAAACACTATTTTCTCTTAATATTTAGTGCATTCAAATTCGTTCAAAAATATGTTGACGGGTTTCAAATGAGATTGTATACTGCTATGAATTTATCAAAACACAAACGAAAATTATTTTTTACATATTTCAAACATTTATATTTGAAAATATCCCATTTTGTTTCTAATTTGCCATATTAAGTTTGATCAGCCATTTGGTAAATTACATTCAAGTGTACTTCTACCTGCGCGCAGTCTTAAGAACAGCCATCCATGCAAACTAAACATGGATGGGTTAAACACATAAACCAAGGATTTTATTAGTTAACAGCTGTTTGGCATTTCTGTGTCGTTTTTAAAAAGATTTTGGCTTAATTTCTTTTCAGGATTAAGGTTACACAATAAGTTTTAAACGGCTCTTATAATCAGCAGCTATTTATTATATAAATAATAGAACCTAACACAAGAACTAAATACTTGTCTTTCCAGTTAGAGGGTTCAAGTTGGGTCACACTTTCTGATAAAGGCATTCCATATACAGCCACCAGCAGGTGGTGCCGGCTCTGACACATGCCTTCTTAATAAATTGGTAGTCCTCATTCTGTGTACTGTACCTAGAGTATCAATAAAAAATATAAATTCTCTGTTTTCAAATGAGCAGTAAAGATATTAGTGATAGTAAATGTCGTGCGTTAACAATAAACCAAGTTTTATTGGTAAAACTGGCCGCACATTGAGCACACTTCAACAATTTGACAATAAATAAGCCATCTCGATTTTTTAAGTAACTCGCACTGAAATTGAAACGTAGAGTGCGTTTTCTAATACAATATCTTAAGTTCACCCGACTGTGAAGAATTTATTGGAAACTTTCAGCCTTTCATTGCATAACCACTAATGCTGATCTGCGTAGTGTGTGTTTTTGTTGACCTTATTTGGTGAATGTTTTGTAGTAGCTAAAATATATATTTATGAGGTTGGTTGGTTGGAAAACCTTTTTTTTAGTGTGGTGAATCATAACATTGTTTGAATATTTATGATTGTTCACGTGCAACGACTTACAGAGGCTACAATTATCAAGTGCAATGTGTAAAATCTCAACGACTAAGAATTCCAAGTAAAGTTTCGGACAGCTTTACATTATATTAACCTATGAAATGTGATTAATAAAGTTCATTCATCCATATATTCACCACTCATTGTACCCACATGAATAATGATCGTTTCGAATGGGAAAGCACATCAACAAGCGCGTGGTCGAAACGTAACCCAGGACGAAAATCATGTTTTCTTTCTTTCTATTTGAGACGGGTTGATATCTCCGAGATAAATACTCTATTGTGAGGGGCGATATCACCGCCTCACACTGAGTTTGAAGGCCACACTTCATCAAGCAGAGAAGCTCACCTCAGCTGAAACGATTAATGACTCAGAAACAATGCAATTCATCTTCAATAGAAACTGCGCTGAGGAATGGAAACCCGCCGCTAGCGGCATTTGGTGCGCATGAGCCGCCATAACGGCAATAAACTTTTTGATGCCGCTGTGAGTGAGAACATTTGCAAGACGGTGTATAAAGCAGAGTGGATACGCGACTCAATGAATGCAGGTGAGCCTGGGAAAAAGTGTTTAGAAACTGAACAAAACATGCACCATCTTGTATTGAGATGAGCAAGATCTCGACGTAGAACATTTTGACTCAAAGAGCAGAATATTGCAAATGAATCACAGTTGCTTCCTCCAATTTTGAAAAATTGTTACAATCCATGACCTGGCAAAACTATATGTGTATTTTCTTGCACAAATATTTATATACCTATCTATTTGTGTGTTCATATGGTTTAATAACAGTAATGTGTTTTATCAGAGTGGGAACACCGGTTATTCCCAGTGCCAGCAGAAACAACTTGCTGACGTGATGAAGATCTTGCTTCAGGAGCCGCGACAGTAACGCATGTCGGGTATAAACCAGTTTATGTGTGCAACAGGCGAATGTTTTGTAAAGAGTTGTCATCCCAAACCTGTTACTATATGGCTCTCTTGTTCACGAACAGGTGCTTGTACGATCTTGAAATGTTGTATATCAGTTACAAATATCATCAATATGCAAAAAAAATATTCCAGTTCCCCCACAAATTACGTTATTGCAATGTTTCTATCAGCTGAGTCATTCGTGAATTTGCGATTTTTTTATGCTCAACCGATTAAGAAAGTACGTTTTTGAACGCCTATTGTTAGGATGATATGGAAATTTTCAACAAAAATATCAATTTGTCGAACCACGTTGTTCGACATCATCATTTGCTTGTTATAAATGATCAATATTGTTTCAATGCCCAGACACCCCGAGGTCAACACTATAGTTCAGATATCAGTCTACGGTCCATTACCAGACCCATTAGGTAGTCAAGAAGCTCATTACCACGCAATGAAGACTCACAAGTCATTATCAACAGGCTCGTGATATCCCGCCGCTTCTTACTCAAAATGCATGAGTGCAGAGCAGCCACTCACCCAGCGTCTTTGCCGATATTATTCTATTTTAACGGTCAATCCAAAGCCAATGCAGACACTTATTAACGATCAATAACCAGATCAATATAGGAGCATACCTCATAATAAAGGAGTGTAATTCCTGCAAATGCATTGTGATTTTACCTACGGCATATGAGCGGCTCAGAATCGTGATTAAATATCTGACTGAGATCTAATCTATTGTTTCCAGGCAGGATGAATCCGTTCAACCATAAATTCGCTCCATGATTCATGCCGTTTTATTTCATTATTGCATGAGTCACTAACTATTTATTGGCGGATATCCAGCCATGTGTATTGTTATATCTATTGCGATAAAGGGAATCCATGATGCATCTAAAGGGTTATCGATATTTTCAGGCTTACTTGGTAAATTCACACCATTTCCCTGAATTTTGTTGGTAACATTACGAAATTTATTGAATTAGTAGATTGTTATTGTTGCAGGTAATTTTATCTCAGAAATCCTTCTTCCCATTCATTAGTACATGGCATAACGTAGAAAATCCTGCGAGGCAAATTCAATTTTAGATGGGTAATGCGGCGATGGAAACAACCTGCACCCTTTTCAGATGATGTATTAGATGTCACGAGGTCGGGTATCCTCTTGATCATGCGCGTGACGTAAGCATCTCTCATTGCAACACACATGAAACCTAACAAATGGTGTTTAAAGCATAATTTTATTCATGTCAACAGATGTCGTCAATTTGCTTTGTGATGAATAATTATGAAACAAGAGAAGTCCAGTCGCAACATTCCAAACCAGTCACCAATCCCGTAACAATTCATTGACACATCAATAACAAGGCTGCAGCAAAATAATACTGCATGTCTGAAGATTGACTACTTTCTTCGGTTATTGTGAGGAATGTAAACATAGTATGGTGTTACAACAAGTAATCCTATTCTACCGACTAAAAATCCTCTGATGTAACATCAGCGAAGATCAACGTGGACATTTTACCGTATGATTCAGGTATTGAGAAAAATAGTATCGCATGTTGCCTGCTCTATAATCTTTATTTATACACATAAATACTCACCAGGGAAGTTACTGCGTGTTACTTGTATAATTGGTAATAATTGCTGATGCTTAAGGCACTGGCTGCTGTTGTGCAACCGTTACTCATCGAACCCTGAGTCATCATAATCCGTCCGCCAATGATGCATCGAAAGCCGCTGTTAATAGTGATCGACGGGACATTGTTTGTTATGGAGACGACTGGAAACTTGTCTTCAGTTTTAATGCAATAAATGGTTCGTTGAACGCTAGTATTAGCCTTAATGCTGTCGGTGGACATCTGGGTGTAATTTGTTCCTGTGCAGTAATATCAAAATAGGTAGGACATGGGAGTATGATACGACCCTCTTTAATAAATATTAAATAATGGATATCACACGACATATTGTTATGAATGTTACTTCTATAAGTTTTGGGAATTGTGTGCAGGAATTATAACCAGACAAATTGATGTTTCCTTGGATGACGGGCCTGATGTTCTGAGAAATTAAAATCAACACGCGAATCTTTGCTAACCGGTAACAAATTCTTGCATTACATTGACCAGAATTTCAGCACAACATGACGATCTGCTTGCCATTTTAAATTGTATAGCTCAGCAAATAGGACAGCCTAAAATAACATGAGAAACCATCCGACAGGTGCATGAAACATTTGAAACAACTCTTTAACGCCGGATTGCATTGCCGATAGGTAAGTATTGACCTGGGAGGCAACAGTGAGGAATATAAACAAGAACACTTGAACAAATCACCTTTCAATATTCAAGTGATCCACGATAGCCGACGATTCCCAGCCGACCGTCGAAGGTTTGCCGTAAAATGTGACGCGTAACTTTGATAAATTCATATTGCCACTGGGTTAAAAGCCAAACGTGAAAATAAGAGCAAGCATGCAATTCAATTCTACATTCAATAACAATGAATTCAAATGTATTAGGTGTTCCTAATTAATTTAATTCAA
>SDVV010014294.1:0-14846 GCA_016164225.1 Gammarus roeselii | reverse complement strand
AAAACTCTGCACTTTGATCACCCTGCCCTTAGAAAAATGCAACCCAACCTATTCACAATGTCCGAGGCGAGCCAGGCGGTCGAGTTCTGCTGGATCCCTGGACACGCAGGAATAAGAGGAAACAAACTCGCAGATTTCCTCGCTGAACGGATGTCTACCCAGCAGGAACAATTCATCTCTATACATTACCGAGACTGGTTCCCAGTCATCAACTCACGCATCACAACACGATGGAACGACTCTTGGCAACAAAGTGGACAAAAGATGCTTGCAGTTAAACCATCCGTGGGAGAGTGGGACACCAGGTTTTCTAATAGGAGAGACCAAGTGTTCATCAACCGTCTATGAACGGGACACACGTGGATAACTCGCAACCACTTAATGGACGTAGACATGGGACCGAACACACCACCATGCCCCTGTTGCCACCAAATGGCAATAAGCGTGAAGCACTTGCTAGTAGATTGCGATGCACTCGCAGCAGCCCGACGAGCCTTCTTGAGCCCCCCGTGCAACCTACAACGCCTGCTCACAGAACGGAACACCGGAAAAAACTGATTGCTTTTGGAAAACACACAGGCCTCTACGAGGGAGTGTAAAGGTAGCAAGGTTTGAATCATCTCCGATCCCGAACTCTCTGCCCTCCCTGCGCACTAATTGAAAATTTTTACTTTGACTTCGTGCACAAAGCTGTGCAGAATCACCGGACCGTCGTGATAGAGAAGAAGCCCTCAGTGACTACACGTTGGAGCTCCGGCGGAGAACGGAGAGAGCTGCTACCACTGCTCTACACAAGACCAACTGCGACTGCGAGCAACCTGCTCTTCATATTATTTTTTTTAGATTAAACTCTCTAGATATCCGTTATTTAGTAAGATTTGTATGTACTAGGCCTACTCTGTACCCGCGCTAGAATTACTCTTTCAAAACCTGTGTAAATTAATTTGTTATAGGCTTATTATAACTAGGCCTACTCTGTACCTGCGCTAGAGTTACTCCTTTAAAATTGTTAAATTTATTTTCATGTTAAACTTTCTTTGTAGCCGCATCAAATTAGCTTGGTGCCTATGTCAAATTTATTCTGTTACTTTGTTACTTAGATACTTTTTTAGACCAACTCCAACTACGTTTAAACCTGCTGTGACTGCGTTTAAACTGCTCTTAAACTCTTAATCTACGCGTCAACTAATTCACAACTCTTCGACCGCCCTACGGGGGAGTCTGCATTAACTTTGCGTTGGGACTACGGTGGAACATGAAAGCAAATAATAAATAATAATATACATTACCGAGACTGTTTCCCAATCATCAACTCACGCATAACAACACGATGGAACGACTCCTGGCAACAAAGTGGACAAAAGATGCTTGCAATTAAACCATCCGTGGGAGAGTGGGACACCAGGTTTTCTAATAGGAGAGACCAAGTGTTCATCAACCGTCTATGCTCGGGACACACGTGGATAACTCTCAACCACCTAATGGACGTAGACATGGGACCGAACGCACCACCATGCCCCTGTTGCCACCAAATGGCAATAAGCGTGAAACACTTGCTAGTAGATTGTGATGCACTCGCAGCAGCCCGACGAGCCTTCTTGAGCCCTACGTGCAACCTACAACGCCTGTTCACAGAAAATGAACACCGGAAAAAACTGATCACCTTCGGAAAACACACAGGCCTCTACGAGGTGGTGTAGAGGTAGCGAGATCTGAATCATCTTCGATCCCGAACTCTCTGTCCTCCCTGCGCACTAATTGAAATTTTTTACTTCGATTTCGTGCACTAAGCTGTGCAGAATCACCGGACCGTCGTGCCACAACAAGAAGCCCTCAGTGACTACACGTTGGAGCTCCGGCGGAGAACGGAGGAAGCCGCTACCACTCCTCTACACAAGACCAACTGCTCCTGCAATAAACCTGCTCTTCATATTTTTTTAGGTTAAACTCGCTTGAAATCCGTTGTTCAATACGAATAATATGTACTAGGCCTACTCTGTACCTGCGCTAGAGTTACTCTTTTAAAATTGTTTAATTTAATTTACATGTCAAACTTTCTTTGTAGCCGCATCAAATTTGCTTGGTGCTTATGTCAAATTTACTGTGTTACTGTGTCACTTTGTCACTCTGTCACTTTGTTACTTTTTTAGACCAACTCCAACTATGATTAAACCTGCTGTGACTGCGTTTAAACTGCTCCGAATCTAAGTTTAACCTACTCTTAGTCTACGCGTCACCTACTTCACAACTCTTCGACCGCCCTACGGGGGAGTCTGAATGAACTTCGCGTTGGGACTCCGATATAACATGGAAGCAAATAATAAATAAATACTCCCGGGAGGAACCCGTCGGAGCCTGCAAATTTGTTAGTCTTCAGTTTCTTGATTTTCCCTACTATCCCTGCGGCTGTGCATTGGATGTCCTCCGAGAGATGCATCCCCCGGCACCTATTGTAGGGTTCCGGGGTAGCATCTTCACTCTCTTCGGTGAACACGCTAACAAAGTACTGGTTTAGTACCTCTGCTATCTCCGCATTTGTAGTGGTCAGAGTTCCTTGGTCCGTGGTAAGTGGACCGATGGAAGCTCTGATGGGTTTCCTACTGTTTACGTGACTGAAGAACTCTTCCGGGTTGCGTTTGCAGGCAGCTGCAACTCTGCGTTCTTCGTTGTGTTGGGCTACTCTAATTCGCCTTTTCACCACTCGTCACTGTTCCCTGTGTTCGTTCCACAATCAGTCCGAAGGGTTTTGTTTAAAGGGCCTGTATTCATGGTCTTTAGTAGACATGGCTGCTTGGATGCCTCTGTTAAACCACTTAAAGTGTGGCTTTTGGTCGGATCGCACATCCTTGATTGGGTTGCAGCTTGCCTGGAGTTCCAGACATTTGGTTTTAAAATCCGTTCAGGATGCCTCAACTGATTCCAGCCTGGTGGGTTGGAGGCTGCTAAGGTCTCTTTTAAACTTAACGAAGTCAGCTCGCCGGAAGTTGAGCCACCGTTTAGCGTTGGGAATTTCTTGGTTTGTTGGCACGCGGATTATGCACCTGACCATGTTGTGGTCGCTGGTGCCCAGTGGTTCCCCTACAGTGACCTGGGAAATCAGGTTCTCTTCCATTGCAATTATTAGGTCTAGGAAGCTGTTTCCTCTGGTGGGTTCATCAAGCAGTTGTTCCAGAAAGTTATTAGCAAAATCGTCAAGTCTGTTCCCCTCTACGTCTGCCGTTCTTTTTTATCCAAATAACGTTGCGATTGAAGTCCCCAATGATCCCTGCTACCCTGTTTCGGATCAGTTGTGTGAGAAGCTCATGGAGGGATTGATTGTTATTTACCGTTTGGTGGGGTGGTCGGTACACGAGAAGTACGTGTAGCGTTCTGGCAGGGCCTTCGATTTCGATACCAATGACATCGTGTGGGGTGTCAATGGTGCGGTGAGTGGCTACGAGGTGGCTTCGAACATAGATTGTAACACCTCCTCCCCGTCTGGCCCGACGGTCTCTTTTAATGATGTGGCACCCTTCAAGTTCAAACTCGCCTTCGAAATCGTCCTCTTCTGCGCGGTTGTCGTGTGCGCTAGCTTAGTTTGCCGAGTCGGTTTGGGTAGCCTCATCCCCCTCGACTGTGGCTCTCCCCGCGGGGACGACCGTCTCGATAATCGTGATCTGCTCGGGCTGGACTATCGTCTCTGCGTCCGAGATCACAGCATCCGAGCTGGTATCTCTTCTGCTGTTGAGGTCATTTTCATTTGCACCGGAGCTCGTGGAGCTGGAGCTGAAGCCAGAGCTTGAGCTAATGTTGTGCTCAGGTCTGGCCAGCACGGTATAGGCAGCCACCGCGGAGTTTCCTGGGGGCGTTTGGGTTTTAGTGTCCGCGCGGGGGGGCGGGGGGTCTCGGACTCTGTCTCGGTCTTCGTGTCCGAGGAGTTGGCATCTCTGACCAGGTTGGAATAGTGATTTTTCTTTCTTCTATTCTTCCTCCGCCCGTTCCCTGCGGTGTGTGGGGATGTGGAGGGGGTTGCTTCATCGCTAAGATGAATGCGGGGGGGGTGTAGGTGTTCGTGTTTGGTAGGGGTCTCCCTGCTTGGTGGGTTTCCCGAGATCTTTGTACAATCTCGCGTTTATCAGGTCTGCCAGTTGGCGTGATCATGCGGCGTTGAGGTGGATTCCGTCCTTCCTATAGAGCGCCCTCTTGTTTTCGAAGCCTAACCAAGAGTTTACGAATCGCACCCCTTCGGTGTCGCGCAGTGCCCTCACCCTCCTGTTTAGGGCGATGGCTTTGCTGTGTGCCTCTCTTGAGATGTCGAGGGGGGGAAAAGGCCAATGATGATGCCTTTGTGGCTTTTTTGCTTCACAGGATCTATTAGGGCCTTGGATTTGTCCATGAAGGGTTCGGTGAGGCCGGTTCGCCTCCTCCGTAGGATGAGGTCGTTTCCTCTTGCCAGTACTATGAATGAGCTGCGTTAGTCGATAGTCATGTTCGACACTGCCGCTCTGGCTCGGGAGAGGTCTGCCCCTGGAATCGCTTTCGCAATCCGATTTAGGGGATTTAGCTCGGTGAAATGGTTACCAAGTCCCCTCACTAGCGAGTCCCCAACCAGTTTTTTTTGGTGAGCTCGTTGTGGTGGTTGTTGTTGGGCCCCTTCTTGTTCTGGTTGCTGGTTGTTTGAGCGTTGGGCTAACCGAGTGATTCGTATCTATTTCGGGTTTGCAGGTGCAATTCTGTTTTTGCAGCTGGCTGGACCCTTGATCTGTTTGAGACCACGCTGAAACTTGTTGAGTTTTCCCAGTTTCTCTCCTGGTTTCTTAGGTGTCTGGGGGTAAGGGTGGTGTGGTTTCCCCAAGGTATCCCTGCGTGTCTCGGGTTTAGTTGTGGTCGGGGGCTCCTTTTCTGTGATCGGTGGCCTCCGTGTCCGTGTTGCTGTTTACCAGCTTTCTTATTTCTTTTACTGTTGGGTGTTACGCCGCTAGTTGTTTGCTCCAGCCTGCCGTCTCGAGCGGGGTTGATGTTTCCCCTCGGATTAAGTAGTCTTCCGCTATGTCCCTTCTCCTCTGGGCAGGGTCAGTTTGGGTTCGGTCGTTGTTGTTGTTCTAGTGCATGTGGCTGGTGTCACAGTTTGGTGTTGGAGGGATCTCCGCTGCAGTGAGAGGAATCTCCGCTACTTTCGCCGCCTGCAGCTGTGTGAGATGGCTGAAGAGTTCCTCGACCAGTCTCTCGAGTTCTTTGATCCTGTCTCTGTTCCTGAGGGATTTTGATTTGGCGCTTTCAGCATGTCTCGAAGAGCTGCCTTGAAGTTTTGCAGTTCCTTTTTGAGTTTGAGGTTCTTCTTTTTTTCCTTTCAGCTTCTCATTTTGGATTTTGCACAAGCAGAAACGACATGTGATTTTAGCTCTCATTTTTGCGTAACAGGCCTCATTGTAGTCCGTGCACCCTTTCTGCGCACCACATGCATTAGCATTGGTGCTTGGTTTTGGCTGGGCTGGACTGTATTCGGGGGGTTGTCGCTTCTGCCACTGCTCCAACTGCTGGCGGCATCTACCTGATCCTCTAACTGGATCGGGTGGTGCTGTCTGAGGCGTACGAGGTGTTTGTGTTACTCTCCTTGTGCAGCGGTTTCTGCGCTTTGCTTTCTGTGGCGTATTTGGCTTCTGTCACTTTAGCTTTAGCCATCCTTTTCTATTTCTTTTTTTTTTCTTCTTGATGTCTATTGCTCGTGGAACACTACTCTGCTGTGGAATGCAGGCAGAGCTAGTCACTAGTCTGCTGGTAATGCGGTGAGCAGCTTGCCTAGATAGTTATTCTTTTAGGGTTAAGTGGTAGGCCAGGCCCCGAAGCAGGTACTCGGGGAGGGCAGTAGACCACAGTCAAGCACTGTTCTAGATAACGCTAGCCAAGGAGATCACAAGCAGTTCAGTAAATTCTAGATCTGTACCAGCTCCACTGTGATCGAATCGCACTTCGAAATATATATTTATGAACGCCAAAACTTTTCGATGGTATTCATGACACTGTACTTTCACTAGCACCGGATTTATGCACATAAGCTTCAGAAAAATGGAAGCGATTTCGCGCACAACTTCTCTAGACCATGGCTGAAGAGAGAGAGAGAGAGGGTATAGAAGCTCCGTTTTTTTGCTGTATCAAAATAGAAGCGCGTCACCTCTCTAAGCCGAACATCGCTCCGAGACCAAATATCGTCTCGTAAAGGTTGAAGTTTTCAACTTGGAGAGATCGAACACCATCTCTTTAGCGTGAAATCGGTACCGCACCTCGGTGGGATAGCCCCTGGTGGTATTCCAGGCTCACCCGCCTTCCCGCGGCGTCCTCGTTAACCACCAAATTTCATCTGTCCCTTTGTGTATATATGTTTTGATTTAAAAAATCCCTCCACCGCTCCCGCTCCCTCTCGGTATCTATCTGTAAATCTAGTTGTAAGATTATATTTGAGTTGATTTTACGATAGTATATATAAATACTTATATACATCTAAGTTTGTATGTAGAGAAAGCCCAACCTTCGGTCACCCGGAAACCCGGGTAGAAGCCGGGATCAAACAATGGGCAAGACCAAGCCCTATCGGCGAGGGTCTGACGGCCCCTCCAGACCGTTGCACTCGAACCTGTCTGCGAGAAAAAACAGCAAGCCCCTCAGAAGTGCCTCATCGACAGAAGACCTGACTCAGGTCGTAGTCGATGACACAAATGAGCGCTTATAATCATACGCGAATATAATCGGAATGCAGAATGCCCCTAGGCAAGATAATAAGATGATGGGCTTTCTCGAGCTGGAGACTGAGGATTGCTCAGCGCCATCCAATGAAATCGGTGAACACCTCACTAAACTCGAGAACCGTTTTGCAACTATGAATACCCGATTGGATGAGTTGATGAAGAGGATAGAAGCCAGGGAGCCCGTAACCTGTTTGCATGCTTCCGCCTCTAACCTCTCTGATAATATCGCTCCTCTCCCAGCCGAAACTCATAATGCCCGAACACCAAGAAACGTAAAGAGGAGACAATACACTCGATTTGGTAACCACAACCTATTCAACAACGGCCCTAAATTCACGAACACTTGAAAATGACATTCGAAGTCAATGACAGACAGGATATATGTCCATATGAACTACGAGAAGAACTGGGCTCCATGACTGGCCGTCCAATTCTCAACATCACCGCCAGCGGTGACGATAGTTTCACCATTAAATTGGACACAAAACTTCAAGTGACACTATACTCTACGAAAACAGAATATGTGAAAAGCCTTGCAAAGTCTTACCACACTCAATTTTTTTTTATGAGTTCAGCCCTGATTTACATAGAGGTTCTCCCGAGTGATGAAGCTGACGAATTCATCATCGGACTCGTCAATTACAAGGACTGTGCAGTTGAAGCGAAAATCGCACCAAAAATCAAACCAAAAAGAAACAGCGGCCCGGCCTTTCTGCTTAAATTCAATTACCTCACCCCACCTTACTACATAGTCATACCTTTTTTGACGCCAAAACCAAGGTTACACCCTTCGAAAGACGTCCGATGCGATGCTATAAATGCTAGAAATACGGACACACGAGCAGAGAGTGTCACGGTAAGCAAAGATGCTCACACTGCTCCCAAGACGACCACGATAAACGGGACGATCTCTTGCCGTGCCCATCCGAAGAATCTCGCTGCTTTCACTGCAAAGTAAACGGCCACCCTACGGGGCACGGAGACTGCCCCCAGGGCAAGATTGAGAGGGAGATCCTGCAATACCAAACGGAGCACAAAGTCGGGCGACGAGAGGCTGCGGTCGCGATTCGCTTCCCCCAGGCTGACCCTCCCACCCAGGAGAGATCAGCATCATTTTCTACCCACTCCCTCATAACGCTTGTAGAAAGCGGTGCAAACAAAGTTGCCTCCTCAATGAACCCATTCACCATGATGACCTCGCTCTCCAAACAATTGGGACGCAGACCGATAAGCATAAGCCGACAGGGAAAGAAGTATCTGGCCCACGTAGTAAGTAAAAACCAAAGCAACGCTATAAAAAGGATTAACAAAATGAACAATCACAAAGTAACTGTCGAAATACATCAGTTCTTCCAACTACACCCCTATAACTGACCTAAGCCCTTGTGCAGCAGGTATAGCTAAGGATTACGGAGTCACCAATGTTTCTCTAGCAAAGTGGATCAAACCACGGAACACCCGCACCACCGCATATCAAATAACTTTTCCAGCACACGACACACCATAAATCATATTAATCCTGGGCGAACAAGGGAAAACAAAAACACACCCAGTGTGGATTTGCCCTGCGATGTTGCAAAAAATGCTTGGAATACTGCCACGTCATCAAATACTGCCAGCCACACATATCTCAACGCTGCAAGAGGTGCGCCGGCAAGCATGACCGAAAGGACTGCAAAGCCCTTCTACCTGAAAGCTACCACTGCCGATGCCTCCATGAGGCAGACGACCGCGACTGCCCAAAGTACATGGACGAAAAAGCAATGACAATGCTATAAAATGACCGCAGAGTCACACGAAAACAAGCCATCCAAATCTTTAACGACGAAAACCCCAACTACCCTAATTTAAATTACGTGAAAGAAGTTAAATCTACGACTAAGTCTACCCCCACCAGACAACACTCACGT
Organism: Gammarus roeselii; assembly: GCA_016164225.1. Classification (NCBI taxonomy): domain Eukaryota; kingdom Metazoa; phylum Arthropoda; class Malacostraca; order Amphipoda; family Gammaridae; genus Gammarus; species Gammarus roeselii. The sequence continues at coordinate 6,214 of SDVV010014294.1, read as the reverse complement.
ACCGGAAACCCAAACTATTACCAGGACCCCAATACCCTTCTCCAGTACTACAATACCACAACCAGCCCAGCGACTGCCCTCTAAATAGATGCGGGCGTCTCAAGCAATGTATCTACCAGTGCCGAGGAAAGCACTGCGATGGATGCTGCCTCGGTCGACTACAAGGAGAGGTCCAAGAACCCGAAAAGCAAAAGGCCAAGAGACGATGATTCCTCCGACGACGACCGCGGGATTCGCGACACTCTCTCGCCACCAAGCAAAAAGATTGGTAGCACCCCACAAACCACAGCTCGCCTCGATCAGAGCGTTGAACGACTTCTGAGCGTCTTAACTGCAACCGCACCCAGCGTAAGCCAAAGTGAGGTATTCAACCCTCAGCTAACATGCCCAACACCAGGAAATCTCACAAGTGCGAACGACCAACGCCTGCGCGAGGACGCGTTGAAAATCTTCAACGACGAACTGATACCCGAAACCACTGATCGACCATGTCCCGCACCCAACTCAAATATCCCAACGACTACTACTCAGCCCATCATAATGTTGAAAAAAAAATCTATAAAAGAGAAACGCGCTCGCTCAAGAAGCAAACAAGAAGATCGTACTCCCTCGTTCTCCTCCTCCTCCTACAAGAGCACTCACCGCCGAGAACTCGGTGAGTCTAAGAGATCATGTTCTACAGAAAGCGAACGCTATTGCGAACGCTCTCAATCAAAGACACCTGCGCCTCATATACACGAACACCACGAAAGTTCTTGCAAGCCACGCGACCTCTCTAGACCACTAAGATCTGAGCGTGAAATAGATCCAAAATTAACAAAAATATAATACTTCAGTGGAATTGCCAGGGACTTCAAAGTATGGAAGATAAATTATTATCGCTAATCTCCACCCATCAACCTTTGGTGGAAGGCCTCCAGGAGATCAAACTCCGCGACACAGCCACCTTTTCTATCCCTCAATATGTCATACACCGTCGCGAAGGTCACAATAATGTGACTGCACACGGCGGAGTGGCTTTTATGATCCATCAAAGCATACCTCATCACCTCCTCCCTCTTAGAACAGAACTCCAAGCTCTCGCAATGAAGACCAATTACTGTGGTCTCTATCTTCTCGTCACGAAGCCACCACCTCACGGAGGCATTAATGACCGATCTGCTTAACCAACTGCATCATCCCATACTAATTGAAAACTTCAACAGCTACGACGAAGTGTGGGGATGCGTGAGAACAGACCCCAAGGGAGTGATGATGGCCAACACCATAGACACTCGCAGCCTGGTTCTTCTCAACGACGGACAACCCACTCGGATCACCCTCGAAAGTGAAACCGCTATCGATTTATCTATCTGTTCCCCATCTGTTCCCCCAACTCGTTTGAGGAGTCCTGCCTTCAACACCCGACAGTGATCACAACCCAGTGATCATATCGCTCCTTACTAACCGACCAAACAATACTGACGCACAAGAATTTCGATTCAACTACCGGACAGCCTATGCGACACACGTCGCATAGGACGATGTGTAGGGCCTTAACGAAGACCTATCAGAGCGCGACCTTGGCATGCATCTATGAGAGAAATTCCAAAGCGCAGCTGTCGCATGCATTCCCCAATATTCACCCTCAACCTTTTTCCCAAAACCTTGGTGCTGCGCGGAGGTACAAGAAGCAATGGACCAGCGTGAAAGGATGTACGGGACCGTCCGCCGCGCACCATCATCCAGGAACCGAGTAGCCTTGGAACATTAAACTGCCGTTTTCCGCAAACTTAGAGTGGAAAAGAAGCGAGAAAGCTGGATCCAATTAGTTAAAACTATCAAACAAAACACCCCTCTCTCCCAAGTGTGAGGAATAATCAGACATATCCAAGGTCGCCCCGAGCGACCTATCACCTTATTATCTGACGGAGACACTAACTATTCTTCATACGCGAACATTGAGGACAAACTAGCTCAGACTTTCAACCAAATATCGCAATCAACAAATTATACGGCTTCTTTCCAGCTGGAAAAGATCCTAAGAGAAAGTGATCATTTTGGTTCACTCCCACAAATGAAGAATTCTACAACAAACCTTTCTTCCTCCATGAACTACAGTGTATGTTATCGACCACATTCGTGAAACCTCACTCGGGCCGGACCAAGTGCACATTAATATGATCGAACACCGTGCTCTCCAGCACCCACTAAATGTGTTCAATACGTTGTATTCAAATTCATTCTCTCCCAATCAATGTCGGAAATCCGTAATTATCCCGATACCCAAACCCGGAAAATGTCACAGCGACCCACATAACTATCGTCCAATTGCCCTAACTAGCGTCCTATGTAAGACTATGGTAACAATGATAATAGCACGCTTAGTCGACTACCTTGAAATGCATGCAGGCCTTAACAACATCCAGTGCGGTGGCCTTAAGCGCCACTCTACAACGGACCACCTCATACGATTAGAATCAGACTTTAGACAGGCCGTCGTCCGAGGAGAACATGTAGTTTCCATATTTTTCGACGTTGAAAATGCATACGACACTACGTGGAAATACGGGATCATGAAGGATCTCCACCGTAAAGGTTTAAGAGGTCAGCTACCACGTTTTATCCACCAATTTCTACAAAACCACACCTTCAACGTCAAGGTTGGTGATACTCAGTCTCCGTCATATCCGCAAGAAATGGGCGTCCCTCAGGGAAGTGTCCTCAGTGTCGTTTTTTTAATCCTCAAAATCGATCAGTCAGCCGACATTCTTCCTCGAGAAGGAAGACTGCTCTCATCGCTATACGTGGACGGCCTACAAATAAGCTACAGACACCCCAGCCTCATAACAATTCAACATGAACTCCAAAAGTGCCTAAACGTAGTGGACCCTGAACTCACGTGACGACCCCACATCGCAGCCCTGGCGACTCGCTGCAAAAGGTCGACGGGACCTGAAGTTCGTTGCCGACATGGACACCGGAATGACGTTGTTCAGAGCAATAATACGATCGCGCATGGACTACGGAGCCGTTGTCTACGTTTCTGCAGCCAAAACTACTCTCGACCATCGCAAACAATGCTCTGCGTATCACAACCGGCGCTTCCCGCACCACCCCAATTGAATCCCCTAACGTGCTCGCAAAACGAACTTCCACTTCCGCTCCGGCGAGACAAACTTTCACTAAAAACTATTTCGAGACTTGAAGCCCAATCAACAACCCAGCAATCGGCCACATCACAAACATATCCAATAAGTGCCTTTTTGCGGCTAAAAGAATATATATGCCCACCGTTTTCCCTACGTGTGGACAACCGGTTGACCTCGCTAAACATAATCGTAGAGCTATTAAGCCTTCACTTGCCTACCGAATCCTTCAAATTAACACACCAACATGGAGGATCAACCCACAACCGGTCAACCTCGACCTGCAAATGTACCATAAAGTAACTACTCCAACCAACGCTTACCGACAGGAATTCCTCAGACTACTCGAGGAAGAATATTTAGAGCACCGCCACATATACACTGACGGCTCCAAAACCGCGGACGGAGTGGGAGCCGCCGCTGTGTGCGGGGACACCCCACTCTCGGCCACCCTCCCACAAGAGGCCTCCGTGTTCTCTGCGGAGCTTTATGCACTCGAACTAGCAGTCTCTATCGCAAAAACAAATCGCATCCCCAAATACGTCGTATTCTCAGACAATCTGAGTGTCCTCACCCAGCTTAAAACACTGCACTATGAACATCCCGTTCTACGTAGAATGCGCACGATCTTTTTACGATGCCCGAGACGGGTAAGGCAGTCGAGTTCTGCTGGATCCCCGGGCACGCGGGAATAAGAGGAAACGAACTTGCGGACTCGCTTGCTAAACTGGCAGCTACTCACCAAGAACATTTTTTTGCAATACATTACCGAGACTGGTTCCCTATCATCAACTTCCATATAACATCCCGACGGGATGAAATGTGATGACAGAGTGGACAAAAAATGCTTTCAGTCAAACCCTCAGTCGGAGATAGGATAAAAAGTTCACCAACAGAATAGACCAAGTGTTCATCAACCGCTTGTGCACGGGACACACGTGGATAACTCACAACCACCTGATGGATGTCGCCATAGGACCAAACGCGCCACCTTGCCCCTGTTGCCACCAAGTGGCTATCAGCGTGAAACACTTACTGATGGATTGCAACGCACTCGCGGCAGCCCGACGAGCTTTCTTGAATCCCCCTAACAACCTACAAAGCCCACTTCACTGAACCAACCTACCGAAAAAAACTCCTCTCATTCGGAAAACACACCGGACTAGACGAAGCTGTCTAAACCTAAAACACCTGTGCAAGTGAGGTGGTCTCTCCACCCATTACTCACGAAGATAACAATACATTTTCGTAGATACGCATTAACCCTTTACTTTCTTGTACGCGCTAGTACGCGAATATGCCACAATTGAAATATGTACTCGATTTCACCTTGGCAAGACTAATCTTTTCGCACGCGAGGCCGTGCGAATTTACCTGAATCAATGACAGTTGCGTCCTACGGGGGAGCCTATTATGACTCCCGTTGAGGCTTCGGTGGAAATGAGGCTCAAATCAAATCAAATTAATAAGTTCACAATTAATGTTGACAAGGGGATAGATGCCCTCTTCAAACACTAAGGTTGAATTGTTATGTCAACAAATTGTACATTTAAAAATAATAAAATCACTGTTTAAAAGTAAACGAAAGGATTTACTTGAAAAATTACGCTTCATACTGCTATGAAGTTATCCAAATCATGTGGCAGCCTAAGAAGAGTTTTAAATTGCCTAACAACTTATGCAAAAATCGTTTGCACTACAGCTTTTTCATTCCTTGGTGACTTTCTGTGTAGCTACAAGTGTATGCTTCTGCCTATATAATGAACCTCAGACGTATCATTCGTAATCAAAAGCACGCTATCAAAACAAATCTCTTGCAATCAGACGTGACCACACTTCGCCTCTCTTTTGTCAATGTAATATTCTCCCACTGTCACATTCTTAACTTTTCTGCTGCAGTAATAGTTAACAATACTGATTAGCAAATCAGCCATGTCTCATCTGTACAATCCCAACTCTTTTAAAATACAGAACATGAAATTCAACTGCTTCGAATATACGAACGAGTAGTAGTTTAGACACCTTCAAACGTAAACAAAAGCTACTCAGGTTTGAGCTCGTACGGGCAGAAACCTTGATCAGTAAGTTGCATCTTTCAAACAATTTCCCATGCAAACTATTCGTTATTCATCAGTATCCTTTTTTTCCTGTTTCATATACTCGCGTTTCCTGTTGCCTCGTGCATGTGGGAACCTGTTCGATTGTCGGCTCATTTAAATTACTCACTGCAGTGGGTTTTATCCTGCGCGTTTGTAACCTGTTATAAAAATAATAATGACTCATTAACCGTCATGGGCATATCAGTACAATTGAGCTGTATACCTTAACCTATGGTTATAATGATGTAAAGAACTTACTCTATCTGTGCGAACACAGCTAAAAACTATAGCACACAATAGAAAATAAATAATGGTTGCAACTTTGTCCGGCTTGTGTTCCCATATATTCATTCGCCCAATCGCCTTGACGATGACGAGGCAGCGAGCGCAACACCAGAGCAGATTGCAATGAGGATTTCATTAGACGAACTCATGAAACTCTATTCAGAAGGTTATGTGCCGCATTACAAAGCAGTACCTCGTATAATGTGACTGGTATTCAAGTTAGCTATGCACTTTGTTTCAACATTTGTGATTCATGCGCCCAACATTTCATGAGGATATGTTCCTTGCAATCCCATGTTGAACTTTGCCGACAGTTTTATCATTGAAGGTCAGTGTAAACAGAACAGTGCCGGAATGACCTTAATGTCCGTTGACCTATCACACCTTAATGTCTGTTGACCTATCATACCTTAATGTCTGTTGACCTATCATACCTTAATGTCCGTTGATCTATCATACCTTGATGTCCGTTGACATATCATATTTTACCAATTTCTGCTGGAGCCAAAAGTTCAATGTAACAATTTCGTTTGCATTGAACAAGGGAGAATACAGTGCCCGCCCACAGTACAGTGCCCGCCCACAGTACAGTGCCCGCCCACAGTACAGTGCCCGCCCACAGTACAGTGCCCGCCCACAGTACAGTGCCCGCCCACAGTACAGTGCCCGCCCACAGTACAGTGCCCGCCCACAGTACAGTGC